>JABJVR010017754.1:0-40648 GCA_025773905.1 Chitala chitala | reverse complement strand
GCAGGTCAAAATTGTATGAATTCACCTTTAAAAGTACAGACATCTGTCAATTTTTAAAAAAATGCATACCTGTGTTACCAGTCAGTCATCTTCTATACCGCTTCATCCTGTTAAGTGTCGCGGGGAAGCCTGGAGCCCATCCCAGGGGACACAGGGCACAGGGCAGGGGACACCCAGGGCGGGGCACCAACCTACCACAGGGCATACATGCACACACACTACGGGCAATTTGGGACACACCAATCAACCTAACCTGCATGTCTTTGGACTGTGGGAGGAAACCGGAGAACCCAGATAAAAACCCACCAAGCACAGGGAGAACATGCAAACTACACACACACACACACACACACACACACACACACACACACACACAGACCCAAGATGGGAATCGACCCCAAGGCCTGGAAGTGCAAGGCAACAGTGCTAACCACCATTCCACCCTAAAATTACCACATCATCTTAATTAAGAACAGTCGCTGAAGCATAATTTTTTTCACAAAAGTGGTTTTTGTATATCAAAATATTTTAAACTGTATCCTAAATAATGTTATGTTTTGAATCATTTCTGTGTATTGTTATATTGTGCCAAAATATCCAAGCAACACGTACCATAAAACAATCCCACAATGAATAAATGCAAAAGCCAAAGCAATGAGAAGACACAGATAGGTACAAACTGATGAACTGCCCTGTAAATGATAAGTAAACAGCATAAAAAATGTATATACAAAATCATGTTCTATCATTGTTGTATTATTTTATACATGGTGTCTTCATTGTGTTGTCACAGTTCCGACAGCACTGCACAGAGATCAGCCCAGCAGTCTATGAAGAGAAAGTTGTATACTGTAGGTTTCTGAGACCAGTGCTTTCTTAGTGAGGCATGAGAAGGATTAATGGCTTCAGAGACAAAATACAGCTAATTACATGAAGAATAAAGGTGACCTTTGAACTTCCACTCCACTATAGTTTATACAGCCCTCTCTTACAACAAAGCACCAATTTAAGCAGTTCCGACTCACTCCATCAAATGCATTAAACCCCCATATCTTAATAATTCAGCTTCATATTTAGCTGCTGTTATCTCAGTGGGGTGCCAGTGATGCTGAATTTACTTTCTGCCATTGCACATCTTGCCTGGGGACAGCTGTGAGTTTATCAAAGGAGAGCAGCCAGGCCTGCCGGCAACCCGCCTCCCACCCCCCGCTAAAGCCACACCCACCCCTTAACTCAGATTAGACACAGCTCCCATAAGTGGGCCTCTGTTACCAGCCATTAACCAGGGTGTGGAAGTGCGCGCACGTATCGATGCGTGCCATCTCCCAGGCCCGCCAAGGTGCCGCTGCTGCTTCTGCCCATGCCCCTCTTCTTTGCTTGCTCTTCCTGCATGTGTGCAGTGAGCCGTTATGCATGTCATGGTGCACGTAGGGCCTGCCAGACACAATCATCACCTACTGGCTTCCATTCATTTTCACCTCTTGTCGTGCTGCCAGAAGAGGCTTTTAGGACAGGAAGCTGGAAAGGGAGAGCACGCAATCGATTCTGATCACTGCAGTTATGCTCATGATAAGTGCTAAGTAACGTCAGACAGTGGATGCTGTCTCCTGGGGCATATTTTGCATGCCATACTGATTTAGAGCACGACGACCGTACGCTGTTAGGCTCTCGGCCGACAGCGCAAGTATAAGGCATTATGAAAGTAAGACAATAAATAAGAATATTACAATGAGCGCTGAGTGTCTTGCTCAAGGACAGTGTGTGTGCAGCCTGATCGTCTTCGTTTTGAGCCACCAGGCCAAACACACAAAAAAGTGTGAAATAAGAACCACAGAACAGATAAGAACCTCGTATCCTTAGTATTCCGTGGTAATAAGGCTATGAGACCATGTGTTTTTCTTGCATTAAACCTCATGGACAATGTTCTCATTCCTTCAAGAGTACATGAACAGACAATAAAGAAATCAGTTGTGACACTGTGTGGAAGTGCAAATGTGTATGCACATATCGCTTAGCAATATCCATGTGAACAAAAACATCACCAAAGCACCACGGTCTTCCATGAGCTGAATGGTGGCAACTATTCTCATGGTCCTGGGATGTTCGTTGAGCGCCAGACATCTAATATTTCCATCTGTAATAAGATATGCTGCCCTTCCAGCAATAAGTCTCTGTTAAAAGAAACACTCCAGCCTGTAGCATTAGAGTCTGTGGGAAGGTCCTCAGAGAGTAATGGCGTGTTTCTGGTCTGGGAATTTGTTATCTTTCAGTGTCTGCAAGACGTGTGTCTATGCCAAGGTGACGTTTTGTGCTACAACGTGCCCTTCTTCACACTTTCTGATTATATACGCGGCACCTGGGATCCCCCAAGTCCTCAGCGTGACATTCTGGAGCCTGAGAATGACGTCACTGTTTCATCAGTCTGATCTGGAGTTTTGGACAAGCAGCCCAAGGGCATCTGCTAGTGCTCCTTTCAGTTTTGTACACACTCTTCTAAACTGAAACATCACAGGAAGCAAGCAGAGCAAAGGGCTGGCCCCTGGGGGTGGTCTTGTAGAAAGTTGCGGAGGGAAGCATGCAAAACAACAGTAGCAATTACAAAAAATTGGTCTGAAATGTAGTGGGATTATTTTCCACAGCATCAGCATTACTCCTCCATCCATCTTTCAGTTGAGACCAGCCATGGTCTTTGTGATGGGAAAATAACAATATACTTATGATCTGTTCTGTAAGTGAATTATGACTGTCTGTGTAGCCCAGTGAAACTGGGTGAAAAGCCATAAGGTGGACTGATAAGGGTTGTGAAGACCAGGAGAATGGGCTCTTCTGCCTAGCACCAGCCATGGAAAAGAACGGGGTGAGGCTAGGTGAAGTCCATTGTATTATTAACTCGGGGCTTCTGCCCTCAGTGTTAATTTGTGGTTTCGATAGGGGCGGGAGCCTCTCTGCACAGACAAAATAAATTTTTTACTTATTCATAACTTTTGTATGTATCCTTGTCTCAGCCACTTTAAAATTTCCACGACAGTCTTTTTCACAGAAGTGACCTGGACCAGCCACAACTACTGGTTGGAAACTGAAACAAAGACCACCCACCAGTGACTCCATTCCTGGTGAATGCAGTACTTTTCACACAACAATGTTGCTGAGTCTCAATACCACTACATGCTGCAATTTAAAGCATAGCACTACCGTCATCAGGTCTAGGACCAAGTTCCACTCGGAGAGGAAGGGATCAATACTGAAACATCTATTCTTAAAGTGGAAAGTGAAGTGAAGACAACCATGTAGCACTACTGCTATTTAATAGAATTAAAAGCTTTTCATCCATATTTCATTGCATTCTTTTGTGGTTTGTCCCTTTTTCTGTTCTAAAGCCAATAAGAAATGGGCTCTGGAACAAGGGTGTTTAAATGTAAATAATGTAAAAATTTGCATTAAAATGTTTTAAAAGTAGGTTAATCACATTCTAAAAGGGAATATTTAATGACAGCTGTCAAGGTAGGTGAAAAGGATGTGTTGCCACGCCCGACATCCTCAGTGATGCTCTGATAGTTATACTCACCGTCACTAAGCAAGAGTAATATTAATCACAGTAACTCACCTGATTACTGTATGACAGCATCAGTGGTGTGTGGTAACACTTCAGCTTCATACAAAACTTTGATGAACACACAAAAGAGGTCTATGCTTTCCCCACTCCACCACCACCCCCCATTCTTCCAGCCTTTTGCAGTTTCATTTCGCAGTTAATTAAAAAATGTAAATGAGATGCAAATCGGGGTCTTAATCACACGCTGAGAGCATAGGCACTGAGCGGCACCCCCATCTTCCCTTTTGTCTGGCCTTTCCCCAAGGCTGAGCCTCACTGCGTCTGAAGTCTGCCTCTGAAGAATTCTGCCCGCTAATTATTTCTGCTCTTTCTCCCCGTTCCTGCTTTTCTCTCCAAGCGTGACTGTCTCATCTCTAGCTCCCCCCTCCCCAACCCCACCTCGATTGTTCAGGAGGCATGTGCTCAGTGAGGAGAATCACTGCTGTAAGGCACGAGACACGTGTCTCGGCTCTTTAGAATATCACACACTTCTTTGCACTGTGGGTTGCCATGTTGAGACTAACTATATCTTTTGAGTGCACCAGGGGTTGCCATGTTAAGACTATATTTTGGTTATCATAGACTTTTATGCACTAAGGGTTGCCATATTAGGACTGAGCGAAGCCACTAATCCTTATCATGCACGTATGTAATATCTATAATATCCTAAATATTTATATATAAAGAGGTCATCTGTGACCAGATAAAGTTGCACCAGCACTCATGTTTTACTCAGAATTTTTTATTTTTCTGACACTCTTGTACAGAGTGACATGAATTATTCACATGCTGGGTGATTTTTTTAACCAAACAGGATTCAGTCCCACCATCTTTGTAGTATCACCCTGAACAATTAATTTGCGTTACTAGAGAGAATCACATTGAGCTCATTACTGGGCAGTAGGACCACTCTACTGAAACCATAATAACTTGAACTTGCAGCCTCTCACTTACTATTCAGCTTTTGTGAACACTAGACTTTCCATTGACCTACTTAAGAGATGTTAAATAACCCCGTCTACAGCATGACCCTCAGAGCATTCCGTTTAGATGACAGCACCAACGTTTCCTGCTGCCGTGTAAGACCATGCACAGGTGCTCTTCCCTGAAACCCACATTACCGCGTTGTTGCTATTTGGCTGGAAATAACCAGGCACCCCACTGTAATGTCCCCTAGTTCTGGGTCTAAATTCAACTGTGACAGTTGATTATAATGCCTTACATCAAAGTGTTTCCTTGGTAACGTTTAAAAAAAAAATCCAGTGGAGACCTAAACAAACAAAAAAGATAATCTCTATGGACAATGAACACAAAATGCTGCTTCATAACTACATGTGTGAGAAAAACACATACAAACTGTGCCACAACTCAGTAAGCCTTTAATCCTGTTTGTGAAACATTGCATTATGTTACATCATGCCCTTTCTGAGATGCATATTTGAGGACACACTCAGATTCATATAAATAGTTATTTAAAATCCTTTGCAGATTAGATTTTAATTTTAGAAGGTTCCAATATGAATATCTATCAAACGAATGGAGCAATCTAAAGTTATTTCCCCATTTGGTCTTGTTTAAAGACAAAATGTTCACACTAACAGTCTCGTAAAAATTAAGAGCTGACAATTGTTCTGATGGCCTGGAAGATTACGCTACATTTAGCTTTGGGGTCATCTGATTGTTGACGAGACTGCATACGTAAAGGAACATTTTAAAGATCTATATTTGCACTGTTTGGATGAAAGCTTGAAAGGAACTGTGCTGAATATCCTCCAAAAAGCGTGTTTTCCATTGAAACTTTCATTAGATGCTCACATTCCATCCCTCAACCACACTGCAAAGTTCAAAACTCAGGGACTCATAAAAAATGCAATAACTGCCTTTTTACTGCATTTGCTGTGCCATAAATCCGCTTACAGTCTGCACCAGTGTCTGAGAAGCTGCTGCGACAGCGTTAGCATTCTGAACTAGCTCTATTTCATTGTTTGCTCGTGTGTGCAGCAAAACAGGGTGCAGCAGCACGCCTCATATATGCTTCAATTACCAGTTAAAATGGAATTTTCATTTTGAGCATCTTTGGCTTTATATAACATATCTCCCGCTGAAACCATGCCTAAATAAGTGTGTGGGATTTGGAAAGAATATTTGCAAAATCATCGAGTTTAATCATTTGGTCAGCTGTTTTCAATAATCAAGGGGATAAACTAAAATTCACACAGGAAACCATCTTACTGTTCTCAAAAGAAGGATGAGGGTGTGCAATTCAGCTGTTCAGTTGCTTTGTTTCTGAACTGATAACAAAAGTGTTTCGGAATGAAAAAAATTATAATATAGTAAAAGTGTTTCAGAATCAGAAAATTATACATACAGTAAATCGTTTGTATCTTATTTTTCATGGACATTAAAATCATGTGAGGTTGACTTTTATAACCTTTCGGCCAAACTGTATGCAATAATGCACATAAAAAATCAATATACTGTTTTTATACTTAAGCAATGGAGTGCAGCGAAACAACACTAGTTTAGTTGCTTTGCTACTTAAAGTACACCTCCACTGACCACTGACTAACCCACTTTTTGTAAGAAAAGGTCTTGTCAGAACCATAGAGTACAATCTAAGAAATGGAGAGCAACAGAAGAACACTAGTTAGTTGCTAAGCAACCTAATCTAGACCTCTACTGACTAACCCGCTTTTTGTGAGAAAAGTTCATCTTTATAAGACTTGGTAAGAATTCTTCTTTTGCAAAACCCAGTAAACTATTGTGTAAAAAAAAAAAAAACAGTGGAACAGCAACATAGCACAGTCTCCTGACATGTTCATGTGACCCATTTTACATAGCTGTTAGGACATTTATAGAATACACAGGAAGTTCTGAAGTGCATAAAACAGTGGCATGTGCTCTTCTCAAATTTTTTTAAGCATGTCTCTACAGTGTCAAGCACTGACACTTTAACTCATTTTTAAACGGATCTTCAGACACTTCATTTGAAAGAAAAGCTATACAGCTCATGACTCCAGCACAATGCAATAAGCAATAAATAGCATCTACTCAAAAAGGCAAAGCTCTCCTGGAGCCACTTTGCTAACACTAAATCTGCAGATTATTTAGAACTGAAATAGGACACAGGTGAGAACAGAGCAAAGAGATCCAGCTATCCTGCTGTCCCACAATTCAACTCAATTCAGTTTATTTTTATATAGCACCTTTCATAACTGAGTTTCCCTAAGGCACTTTATAGGAGTGGCTGGAACACAAACACTGGAAATGACTGCAAAAGACAGCATAGGCAATCTGAGTCTCACCTTCACACTGGTGGTACGTTCCTCTGCTCCCCCATCACACATTTCATAAATAATGTGGGCCTTTTCAAATGGACAGTCAGCAGACACTATTATGGAACACTGTAAATATCCTCACTGTTTCTACCATGCTCTTCACTGCTCTGATGGTATGACCTGTAAAACTGTTTTGCGTGTACACATAGCGTAACCACATACTGGTTGTCGTACATTGCGTTGTGGGATCTATTTTATGTGGTGCATGTGCACTGAAATCCATGCTGTGTGTGTAAATGCACACGGAACTTTGCCAGAAGTAAAGAAGAGATGTGTATGCTACACCCCCAAGTCCAGGAATAAACAGAGAAGTAAAGATTCTGCTCCAGATTCCTTAATTTCTTAAAGTAGAACACTGTCGACAACACTGGCACTAACAAGGCAAAACAGGAAAGTCCAGTTCCGTTTGTTTACGTTCATCCACTCTGTCTCTTAGAATGATAAGTATAAAATGGCAATAGTCAGAGAGCATGAGAAAGACAGGAAGTGAGAGAGGCTGCTGCGACACCAGTAACTGAGCGGCTTAGACCCAACACACATCTCCCTCCTACCGTGTGCACAGACATCACTGAGGATCCTCCTTCACCTTGCATGTAGGGATTAATCATTAGGATCCTACACATGATTCAGGAAGCTATATGTTTAGTTACAGTTGCATCTCAGTGTTTTCTGCTAATATTACAATAGAGTTGGGGTAAAGTGAAACCTAGTAAGACCATCAGCTATGAGTATCAGCATTTGCTCATGCGTATGTTGTGCAAAGGCAGTGTGTGAATTCCAGTATGTTTGGCCTTGTGGACATTTCACAGAGTAGAGAACTGCAGTAGCAGGCCAGCGTTGGACTGAACAAGGTGGTTTTACAAACAACATCAATCAAGAGTTTTAGCGGTTTATTTTACTTAGCCAAGTCTGAGCAAAGGGAGAGTAGAACGAACAGTGACGGCTGCAGGGTGTTGCCAGGACACGAGGTCGTCACCAATCAGGCTGGGCTGCGGGAGCACAGGTCCATCTGTCCATCAGTGCTCATGCTCTGGCAGGCATGGGCAGCGGGAGCAGTGTCTGCAGCATGTAGTTCACCCAGCAGCGCCTCTGTCACCTGTGGGTCAGAGGTGCTGTGTTCTCGAGCCAGCTGGCCCAAAGTACTGCCCTGCCCCTGCCCATGGCCCCCCTACCGACTGGAGCAGCTTTGCGTGAGCATCGCTTTACACTTCACACTCTTCGTGTTCAGAAGGTAACTGCTGCCCTTGCTTGACCATGCATCCCAGCTGATGGGGTGACTTCCCAGAATGGCACGACACTCATTATCTTGATGCCCCTGTAGATTTTCTCAGTGCACCGCAGACAAGTGCTTAAATAGAGTGTGCAATTTATTTAGACAGCTCATTTGCTTTGTCATTGATTTCTTTTCGTTTGTTTAATTGAAGTGAATGGACTAGGCAAAAGCAGTATGTACAGGGAATGGTACCTTTTGTCCCCTTCCTTTTTAGGGGTGTATAACCATTAAAACAGCCTGTTTCACACCATTTAGTGGTACTGTTAACATTTAAAATACAATTTTTAATTATCAATAATTACCTGGACGTGCTTGTGTCATCTGATCTTTGCACACTAAGATTTATTAATTTCAAAATTTTAAATGTATTAATTTCATTCTAAGTACATTTCATATTTAGCAAATGTAGTTTTTTTTTCAAAAGTTACCAATAGAATGACTGTGATGCATGGTGGTAGCTAAGCAATATCATATGTCAATGACAGCAATTCAATTGCATGGTATTTCAAGTGTTCTGTGGCTGTATAGTCGAAGGGGGTGTGGAAAGCTCCTAAACCGAGGGGTCCATTACAATACATCTCATTAGTGAATGTACAGATAATTTGATGGGAAGATGCAAAGGTCACACTCCCCCACACCCTGGCCAAGACAAGAAGCATAATGACTGCATGTCCCACTGAGCCGTATGGAACAACACAGAGTCTGCAAATAGAAGGCTTCTAAGTGTCTGCAGTACAGGCACAAAGCAGTGCGGTATTTTTACCCTGGCGTGCCTGTAGGTCGCTGTCTGGGTAAGAGCTTCTATCGGATTAAAAATTTAAATTTAACGAATTCATAATTCAAGGGTACCTTTTTAATAGTTCAGTGGATAGTTCTCTTCTGTGGCATGCATACTTTTCTGGAGAGCTTTATGACTTTTTGAAAAGACGCCCTCTTTTAAAGTAATTTGCTTTCTATTTTTCCCCTCTTGTCAAGTTCCATTTCACATTTAGGCTGTTGTCTGTTGTTTTAGGTGAGCAGTGTTCTTATGTGGTTTGCAGACCATTCTGTCATCACAAACCTAATTTACAGCTGCAGCTCATAGGAAATGTAAGCATAAAAGAGAACAAGGATCATAACGACACTTTTCCCAGAGCAGGAAGTCATCCCTCCACATTCCATCTCCTCCATTTGTCCTCACACTTTGGCTTCACCACTCAGCACTGTCATCAGGTTCTTCCACTGTCCCTGCCACCTCTGTTTCTGAAGACCACACTTAGCACAGATGCTGGCCCCTTCCAAGCAAGATGGTGGTCTGCTACCTCTCCCAATCCATAAATGATAACTCTGTCCAATGGTGGAGGGAGATGCTTTATGTCACATGCATTTGCCATCGTTTTTGTAAGTGTGGGATTATGGGTATTCTCTGATGACAGTCACAGACTGTCCAGCTCTTCCTCCAGTCAGCTCAGAAAAGTAAGAGCTGAGAGGGAGAGTGAGGAAAATCCATTTTTAATGCCTCCTGCACAGGCACAACCCTGTCAGCTGCCTACAGGTCAACCTCACAGACAACTGAGGCCCCTGTGGGGAACCAGGGCAGGTCAGGGGTGTACAGGGACCACCTGCTGACCAGCAACAACATGGGCCACAAAGTTAGAATGCCTTCAAATAGACCAGGAGGACAGAATTAGAGCGGCCTCTGCAGTTACACATCTGGTGGGAGGTGTCTCTTAGCACCAGTCCATGCTTGTGCATCATTA
This sequence comes from Chitala chitala, assembly GCA_025773905.1. Lineage (NCBI taxonomy): Eukaryota > Metazoa > Chordata > Actinopteri > Osteoglossiformes > Notopteridae > Chitala > Chitala chitala. The sequence continues at coordinate 30,706 of JABJVR010017754.1, read as the reverse complement.
CTAATGAGTCTGACAAAATGTCGAGGATGTTTGTGCTGTCTAAAGCAATGGTCACAAAATATAAATGGGTATGTAGGACATGCCTATGGGGTTTCTGTGCTGGTTCAAAACTTTGAGTCCTTCTGTGCACAATTGATTTTGTTGATTGGGACTGGCAGTTACAGGTATTACCAAAGATATACATCACTATGACACAATATGGAGAGGTAATTCTCTATAGTATTTTATCTGCTCACAAACACAACAAAACACATCAAGATTCAGTTTGTCAGCCCTTAGCTCTCCTACACAGTCCCTTCTGACTGGCACTGTGAAAATAAATCAGTCCTGACAGGAACGTGGAATAAAGGAACACACATCAGCTGCCTCTGTTGCAGGCGTGGAGGTGGCAACTGGGTGTGAAACAGAGCAGGCACAAATTTAAAATGAAAAGATACAGGGGAAACAGTGATAATTTATTCTGCAGACACCAGAATTAATTTGAAAGGAAGTCTAACAATAGAATAACAGTTTAAAAGAATAGAAAGACTATTTAAAAAAAGATCTTTTGATTGTTTTATCACGTCCCTGGGTGTTTGTTTGTTCCCTATGTGTCCCGTGCCCCCCCCCCCCCCATCCAAGATAGGTGTGAATACTGTATTACCAAAATCTTCGTATTATGGTGTTTCTTCCAGTAGATCATGGAAATTTTAATTCCAGTGACATCCGTAAAAACTGGAAAGACATTATTAACCAACAACAAACAAAGGATCAAGGATGTCTGAGAGCACAGCAGACTAATGTGACCAGGGCTGCACAAGTGGATTTTTAAATTAATAAATACCTGGATCCATGGCGTGACATGTTTAATCAGCATTACGCAGCAGCTACCTACTTGATTTGCAAAGACTTTGAGATGAAAAGACAGCTGGGAGAAGCCAAAGAAAGTATGAGATTAAAAAATCATCTGGCAGTCCATTCAGCATGTAATGGAACCGGAGAAATTTTTGTCTGATATACAAGTGTATCCAGGATTTAATAAAATAGAGCAGTCAATAGGTTTTATTCTGCTGGACCAACAGTAAAAACAGGCAGGAATTTGCCTTTACTATGATTAACCTACCTGCGACCCTGAATTGGATAACATGGTAAAGTGAGTGGATGGATGATTAACCTAGTAACATTGAAATTTCATTGAAAAGGGACTCTGGTACCAAACTACAATCCAGTTTCTAGTTGAAAATTCAATCTAATCTGAATTTACACTTGTAATCCAAGGTCAAGTATTGACAAGTTCAAAGATCTAAAATGCAGTTTTGGGCATTTCACTATGCAGCCTATTTCCCTTGATAATTGAACTGCTTTGACATTTCCTTAAACCATTATTGCAGATTACTACCTTTGCCTGCTTAGGCTGCTGTATTGTGTTACTTCATCAATCGAGTTTAGAACATGTATGGGTCCCCACGTGGGACATAACATTTCAATGCAACCCTGAATGTTCTGTCCATCGTAACCATTCATGGCGAATTACCAACAAAAAAGGTAATCTCACAACTCAAAATGCATTTATATTTATAATTTGGTCTAACTCATAAACGTGATTTACGCAAAAGGAATATATGATTGTTACTCCACTTTGAGAATAGCGCATGAATGCTGCCTGAAAGCGCAGTTGTGCCGTTAATGAAAAAAACGAAACACCTGATCACATGATCGAAAATCTCCCCCGCAGTATAGATTCGGTCATCTGTGGGAACTAATGGAAAGTTCCCTGTCGGCACCGTTAATCCCTTACCTCCAGCTGTCAATACCTCCTCACTGCTGGGATCAAATTCACCGCTGCTTCGGAAATGCATTAGACACAGGAGCTATTACAGCATTACGTATGTGCACTCTGTAATCTGTTTATCGATTTAGGCTGACATTACTGGAGAAATATGTTTTCTTCAGCACCGGGGTGGGGAGGGGAAGCACGTGTATATCAAATATCTTTTTTATTGTGCATATTTACTTCCTCTCCTCTTCTGACACCCACTGGCTCTTTGAGCATTTTTTACAGCGAAACTGGAAATGGGTCTCATTGGATCGTTCCACAGTATCACAATCGAATCACTTCTTGTGTCAATTTTCACTCTATAATAAACCATCTTTTAAAAAGCAAATTCATCTTAAAAGTCTACATTATCAAACGTTTATATGTTGTAAAAATACGAGGTTCCACTGTGTTTTCAACTGTTTCCTATTAAATTGCGTTTTTTGCTACTGGGTTTCCGATGGACAAATTCCATCACAAAATAACATCAGTCAACAGTTGACTTGAATGAACGCAATGTGGCTGTCAGCCAATTAAGTAGCCAGACGCTGTAGAAACCAGATGGACATGCAGAATATTAAAGGTTCAGTCACAGCCCCGCTTGTCTTCAGATTTAACCATGTATGGATTGTCTACAACAACAGAGTTTCTAACTGGTGCCAAGTCCTAACTACTGCCATGCATATACTATGATTTCATTACATGCAGACAAAACAGAAAAAATTTCACATAAAAAGAGTAACCACATTAAACTACATTTTCCTTATACATTATCGCCTGTATGTTTTTTTTTTTTTTTATCATATCTTCCATATTAATTTCATACTTTTCACCACGTTAAAATACATGTTAGCTAACAGAATACAAAATGTTTCCTTATAGCCATGTATTCCTATATACGTTGTAGTGCTTGCAGTGGAAAAGGACTAGTACAGGTGTCAGTCAGATCCCCTTTTGAGAGTTTGTACACAAGACACATCCCCGATCCCGGCACCTACACATTGTAAACACTTTGGGAAACCTGATTTAGTTTCTTTGTTTTCTATATTCGCTCACAGTGACATGCGGCACTTTCGGAAGACCTGCAATTGAAGTAAAAAATATGAACGTTTTAAATCCACCTCCCACCCACACGCCAGCTCCCGTTGTAATGGCTCTTGCCCCCGATTATGAAGTGCCACAAAGGGCGGCGCTGAAGAGGAGTAGCGTGCGGGCCGTGCCACCTTTACAAACGCCACTTCTCATCGCGGGAAGAGGCTGGGAACTTTTAATTAAGATGAGAGCCGAGGCGGAGAACAGCGTTGCCAGAATTAACCTCTACAGGCTACAATTAAGGTATTTTAAAAGACAGTCTGTCTTAGAGAAGCATTCTGAACATCCAAGGTTTTGCTGCGGTAAGCTACACGTACGCGTCAATATAACTGATGCAGATGGAGAAGCGTAAGAAAGCACGAGTTATACAAGCTGGTACAGGAGGAGGTCATATACGTAGTCACTCAGTTTTGTCATACGTCCAACAATATTACAAACATAAAGCTATAAAAAAATGGCATTCCAGTTTCTGCATTCATTTTATCAGTGTCTTTAATAGTACCAAGGTGATTTACAAAGATGTTGAGTTTTACAACTAAGAAAACTGTAGTAGGTCTACAAGGAAAGCGAGAGACGACATACGAGAATAAATGTATTAAATGAATGCATGAATTAGAGAACACAGACACAGAGAAGGAACCTGTACCAGACTTCCATTAACAAAAATGAGTAATGGCTGAACTACGCATTATATTTTTAACCCGCTGACAACCTGCCACGTAAGCACTTTCTACTGAACCAAAAGACGCCACGACGAGTCAGGTTCCTTGGAGTCATTAAGATACAGGCTATGTAGACGAATTTCCATCAATACTGTACAATCAGCCGTGTTCACGAGCCCCTGCGTGCGACTTTATTCAGTCGATGACCCCACTCAACGCATTGTGGTAGTGTACACCATTCAAAGCTCAAACGGATCCCATTACAGCCGTTCTGAAATCCATCCGCTCACTGCAAATATTTTATTGATTTTGCACGTCCTGTCTCCCAGTTAAAGGTCCACTGTATCTGTTCTGTAATTATACCTCCCTTCTCACTCTCCTACTGCATCCGTCCTCTGACAGCTGAGCGGCATTTCTCACTCCTGAGAACTGGTCCTTCCACTGACCAAACCAAAAATAGACGTCCTGCCAACACGCTGGGCTGATTCTAGCGGAAAACCTCTAAAACTGCTTATTTTCTGTTACTGTTATGGAGGACAACACAGTGGACTATGAAAAATAACTATCTGTAGTAAATACTTATCACTGTTTTAGTCTGTGTAAATTAGAAGGGTTCTTTATGTAATGAATGTTAACTTTTCTGATGGTTATGTGTTTTACTGGAATCATGGGGTTGAGAGTATAACCAATCATGAATACACTTATCCATCACGAGGGCCACACCTAACAAATACCCCCATTATTACAGTGACTGGTCATGATATATAATGACCCCCTATTCTTAATGACTCTAACCTCCCCTTTCTTACACTAATGAGTTTATTAAGGAATGGATGTGACCAGCAACCTTGATAGGTATATAGTGATAGAATCTTCCCCACTTCCATGAGACTGAAGAAGCCTTTTGGTAAAAGGTGAAACATTTCTGCAAAACTAGAAAGAAGACCAGTGGACATGACTCAACTTCCAGATAATCGTGAAAGCTGGTCACATTCTGTAAAGCTCTGAAAAGGTCAAGCATGACGAATGCACTTCTATATAGCCTACACAAGAAAGAGATATAAGGTATTAGCTTATGCTTTGTGGAAACTGCTGGCATGTACTTAAAGTAATGCAGCACAATAATCTTCAAGTATTTTAATAAGCGTAAATCTACCAGCTGTGACTGTTATTTCTTTCGCATACTCGGGTTTGGTAACACAGTCCATTATTAAGTCACGACCTACATAAAGGAAAACATTGTATCTGACAGATCAAAATTATATCAATCAAATAAAACAAATGGAGGTGTTGTGGGATCAAAGTGAGATATAATGTGAGAAGTTATCAAAAAAAGTTAAGCTATGATTGACCATGTGATGCAGAGATAACAATCTCTTCCTTAATGTTAATAAGACCATGGAGATTGTTATTGACTTTTGAAGAGGCCACACACGCCAAACCCCAATGACCATCAATGGTTCGGCTGTGGAGAGAGTGAGTAGCGCAACATTTCTGGGGGTGCATTTAGTGAAGACCTCTCCTGGACAACCAATTCCAAATCAATGGCCACAAAAGCTCAGCAGCACCTCTCCTTCCTTTGCAGACTGATGTTGGCGAGAGCCCCACCCATCCATCCATCCATCTTGCCCAGCTGTATCACTGTGTGATATGAGAGCTGCATCGCCTACAACCGACAGACCCTACAGCACATAATACACATGGTTGAAAAGATAATTGGTGTTTCACTTCCCTCCCTCCTGGACATATGTGAAACTCACCTCACATGAAAAGGAAAAAACATTATGAGGGGCTCTGGGAGAAGATATCAGAGCATCGTGCCCACTCCTCCAGACTTATGAACAGCTTCATCTACCAGGCTGTCAAGCCAAACTCTTTCTCTTTTCTCCTTCCCCACCTCTTTGCTGTCAAAAACGTCAGACTCTAAACTCCCACTACCTCCAAATGTAATATTTACTGTAACTGAAAAACTTGTTTCCATATATTTGTACAATAATTCTGATTCTGCTGCTGCTATTTATTGTATTTTTATTGTACCTTTACTGTATTTTTATTTTATTTTATTTTACTCAGCACCTGAGGCTGGGGAGAAATGATTTTTCGAGTCCGGTACAAAAGGGCAAAATTGACAGTAAAGTTGACTTTGACTGTTATTTCATTGTTAAAAGAGTGTGGTGAACCGCTTCACAATTCTTTCAAAAATTCACAAAGTGAAGACACATCAGACAGTTTTTCCCCAGTCATTTTTTCACTTTGAATAAAAAATAGTGCTACAAATGTGCAAATATTAGATTAAATAGTTTTAGGGAGGTCATCAGTCCCCATGTAAACAGTAAATTAACTCTTGAACTGTATTAACATGCATAGAATTATATTCCAGGTAGTGGCTGTAATGTATCCAATTCTGTGACAATGCAGGCAGAACAGGGTTAAAATTTAGGTCCTGTCCCAGCATCTACACTGGACAACCTGTGCTTATGCCGTACTCAGTCATACTCATTCACTTGTATTAGGACGTGAGCCAGTGTTTATTCTGCGGCTCTTTGCACACTGCCCCTTGATTTTTACCAGCTCATACATCTCTCTCTCAGAAAAAGCAAAAAATACAGTCCTATGTGAGCTACCTGAAGCCTGTTAATATTAATACTGTTTATTAAAGGGTTCTCTGGATTCCTAGTTTTTGCAGAAAAAAAGGGGTTAGCAGGAATGGCATGCGCACTGTTGTCGGGCGATCCAAAGTCACAATTGCATTTCGCCACTCCCAACCAAGATCTTAACACCAACTGGGCATGCTCAATTACAATCGTTATTGGCATTTAACTTGTATGCTTTCTCTACTGATCAAATACAGCACATTTTGATTTTTGTCTCATGTTATTTCAGAAGAGAAATACTTCCTTCAGAAACATTAGTATTGTTCTATATGTAATATTAAATAACTTTTAAGCCTACTGCGATGGGTTGGCGCCCTGCCCATGGTGTCCTCTGCCCTGCACTTCCTGGGATGGGCTCCAGGCTTCCCTCGACCCTGAATTTAATAAGGCAATAAAGCGAATGGATGGATGGATGGATGGATGGATTTAAGCCTATATGAAACTTGTAGTAGAACATGTATGGACATGTTTCTGTGTTAATTTAAATAATTACAAAAAAATTAATTCCACTAATTTGACATAAGAATTAGAGCCAGTATGTTGTAGAAGAAAGTTCTGGAGAGAGTTTAAACAGAGAACTGAGAGTACACAGTATGTAGGGGTATTGGTGGTCAGTTGTTAATTGTTACATGAAAACAGCATGTTATCATTGAGGGTCTACTCCAGTTTCCCCACCAGACAGAGAAGATATAAAAAAATATTACACTGATATCACACCAGAATCATCATGGTAATGTCAGGGTGTTATAATAATAAAAATTAAAAAAAACTCTGTATTGGTCAGCATGAGTTTAGACCTTTCAACCAGAGCCCATACCACTTCTGTTACCACCACTTAGCAGACACTGCTGAACCAACAGCAAAGCCAAGAATCTGGATGACCTTAAACCACAATTGGTCAAAGGCTGCCACCTAGTGTCAAATAATGGAAACTAAATTTGAACCTTTTTGCCAAAACAACATACAGTACTATACAAACTTACCGTATGTGGCTGTAGGTGAAATTTATTCAGTGTTGTTTATGTTTACACAAGAAACTGGATATTTACCAAAGCACAGTATAGATGTATACTTTGTTCAAAACACTTATCTGTTCATGTGGAGTTTATTTACTTCAGTACCTATGGATTACGTAATCAGTCAATGCCAATCATTCTCAAGCGCAAAAGAAATAAGGGTTATTTATATAAAATACGCTGATTTGAAGAAAATTAGATGCATCTATATCTTACAAATTTTTTTTTTTCCTTTACGCTTTCTCTATTCACTTTTGGTGTTCACTATAGTAGTATGTGAAGATGGAAAATCCTGAATTTTCCCCTCAGTGGCACCAAAGTAGACTTGAAAAATGCAAACACACAACACTGGGTGTGTATTCTCACACACACAAAACAGGTTAAGTGTCATAAGTCATATGCAGAAAAAAAAAATACACTTTTAATTTAACTTTCCTATTTGTATTCCTTCAAATGAGGCAATTCTGAATTTAATAAATAAGCACCAATCATGATTTATTCTGCAATAAACAATACAATGACAAAAATGAAAATTTACTAAAATTTCATCACCCTTAAGAGCTGAAAAGACACAATCAGTATTAGAGTTAGTTTAGTATAATATATTTGAGCTTCAAAACGTACAAATTTTTTTCCGTTCTTGGTTTCTACAAAAGACTTTTTCAATCAAAAAAATAATTATGGTATATTATGGGGAATACGGTAGCCCCGCGACGTCATATACAATAAAAACTTATTAGGTCAAATTGTTCTTGCATGTATGAGGAGCCAGTAATTATGGGCCTTATGAAATATATTACTGGTGATGCAAAAGGCAAAATTAGGATGCAAAGGCATTTAAATTGTAACAATATTCCATAGTAAAAAAAAATGCATGCTGTTTTAAGGTCATACAAATAAATTCATTGTCTTCATTTCTTTAAATAAAGTGATGCCAATAACTCCCATGTTCTTATGTCCATCAAAAAAAAATAATAATAATGACATGAATATTGTAGAGAGTGAAGTTCAGATTTTTCAATCAAAAAAAAATAAAAATCCAAATTCATCTGACGGGATATGAAGAGCAAGGACTCTTGCTGAATCTTCTCTCTGTTGGTAGTAGCAAACCAGTGGTCTGTAACACTCCATCTGTTTTTACCCCCCTCGTTGTTGTTTAGCGTTGTAAGGAACTGGAATGCTGGCACAACAGTTTTCAAAACAACAGCTCTTCAATACAGCATTCTGCAGGGAGACAGGACACATTACAACAGTCATGCCTGGAAGGCTAGTGGTTAATCAAAGACGAACCGCTGCACAAACACAGGATCGTTCAATATTACAAACCACATTTTTTCCAGTTATCAGTATTGGGGATCACTACTAAATAACAATGTTAGGCTTGTATAATTATATTGGAGGCATTGCAAAAGTATGAAGCTATTCTGACAGACTACAGACAATATTTATGTTGACTTTATTCCCCCAGGCTGTGTGACAACATGGGTGCACAAATTATCTAATAAAGTTTATTCAACAAATACAGTTTTAGCAGGTAACACAGGTCTGTTGGGTGCCAGCTGTAGAACCCTGACACCTGGGGGTTGGTCTGGCGTCGTCTGACTGGTACCTCATTGGCCCTTCTAACACATCTGTCTGATTGCATGGCTAGAAGGCCACTATACAGTGAGAGTCCCATTAACAAGTCCCCAGGGTTCTGTGGCCACATAATGTGGAACAGGGTCAGAGAAAGAAGAGAGTCCCAGGCTAGCCCTTTCTATACCACACTGCTGTTGTCTGGTCAGACTAAAGACCCCATTGCCACAGAGGAAAGGATATACTAACTCAATGAAGGCAGGTATTACCCAAGTGTAGCCTCAAGTCTGTCCACCAAGTCATTTACACGTTAACGATACAAACAAGCCCACTGCATTTAAACACCAAGGGATTTAAGAATGCTGGCTATTACTGAGAAGGATGAAAATACACAGATACAGTAAAGGTGCTGATGGGCACAGTTCTAGTGCATAACCAGTAGTGGGAGCACTTTCTCCACAGCTGCAGTTGCACTTGTAAATGACAGTACTTGGGACCAAAACAAGCTGTTACTGATTCGTATGACAAAATGTACCAAATATACCAATACTTCAAAATTGGCAAAACAGCAGGGATTTGTTGCCAGCTGTTACACTTCAGAACACGTGCTGCACCATGGTACAGCACACGGCCTTGGCTCCCCCGCTAAGCACATACCTGGCTCAGAGATGCTGTAAATGCAACTTTTAGAGCAACACACAGGTCGATTTCTTTTTCGCCTTCTTGTTTTCCACTGGGGTTTTCCTATTTATCTGTCTGACCAGGTCATAGAAGATCTGGAACAAAGGGGTAATTAACTCCATTAAATCTGTCAAATATTGGTACATTACATATAGTTTCATTAGTCTACAAACAAACACAATACTATATATAAACACACAATTTATGTGTTTCAAGTAATTAAACACAGAATGACAAAGTAGTCTGAGTTATTAGAAGCCACCTAATGTGACATTCTGCTGCAACCAGTGTCGTCTGTCCGGCTTACACTGAAACATATTATTGTGCAGGCAAGTTACCTGATACATGAGTTATTAAATCCTGTCAAAACAGATGAACCAGCCGCAACTGTTATTGATGCACTATACACACAAACTGCCCAGTCAAACTGCACGTGCATTAGTGTGGACCTTATTGGTACTTACATCGAGAACATTGATCTTGGACTTTGCAGAGGACTCTAGGAAGGCACAGTGGTTCCACTGCCGTGCCAGGTTCTGGCCTTGTTCCTTGCCCACTACCCGCTCCTCCTCCAAGTCACACTTGTTGCCCACTAGGATCATGGGTACCTGAACAGCCCACCATGAGGAAGGATAAGCACACATCGTCTTCTTGTCCAGTCAAAGACAAAGAACAAATAAGACTTTGTCCTATATAAACGACAATGTCAGTACATTAACGTGCCAACAAACAGCTGCATTAATTAAAGTTTGAAAGGCATTCTTCATTCATTACAAGGTATTGACTTTGTAGTGTTTAATGCAGCATTTTGTGGTTTTTCACACACACACACACACACACAGGGGTGACAGGACATGGGTGACGAGGTGACAGGACTGACCGCATATTGCAAAAAGGAAACAATAACTTAAAATGCTGGTGCAATGGACGCTGAAACATTGTACTGCATGCTAATATCTTCACAGGAAACGTCTTGACAACACAGATAGATGACACACCACAAAGCAATGTGACAGGTCTAGGTGCTCTAGGTGAAAGCACAGGGCCAGGAGCACCAGCTGACACTGGAGTCACAGCAAACAGTGGGAGCCTTTCAGCTGGTGCCTCGGAGCAGCCAGGTGAAACCAACCATACAAGCACAACACTTCATAAGGAACTAAAGCACTTTCCTGTGCACCGTCCTCTCATTTGAGGCCCTTCCCACTCTTAAAACAACAGAACATTCTCCACGTTGGCCAACCAAGAAGCTTACGCTAAGTATCTAACACCATCAGAGTTTCTGCAGTGTGTAAGCGCAGAGACCCCTGTGTGAACTCAGCCATCCCACGCACTGGGTGGCTGCCTCTGCACATTCTGTTACAGCACAGTTAATGGGGCGTGATGTTCACTCTAACCGGTTCCAGTGCCACTGTAAACCAGGGCCCTCCTCTATCCATTTCATCCTCTAGACTGGATGCTGGGCTCTTCCTTAAACTATATGAACTGGAGTGGCTGGAGTGACTCACATGAAGACAGAATTTCCACAAAATTTCACCTCATGACTATGAGACTCCATTTGTTAAATATGTAAAGCTTCTTGGCTGGTTTTTTTTTTTTTTTGAGTGAAGACATCGCCTCTGTTGGAGTTAACAGCTGTCAGTCAGGAATCAAAGGAGAGCAAAAAACAATGTCTGACCAGGAAGGGGTAAAAAATCCCACAGCACTAGAATGCAGGAACATTCTCAACCACTTTCAAAACTCGATGGAGACTGCTGTGGCCCTGAGTCTGTGGTCGGTGCATTGCAGAGCTGGGGGGGGGGGGGATAAAAAGCTTGCGTTCCACAATCCATCAGCCCCCAGACAGATCTCCAAAAAAGGGCACAGCCTTGCCACGAAGCTCACAGTGGGACCAGGCCAAAGGCCGGCCACCTCTGTGCCGTCACTCCCAGCTAACGTGAGTTGTGCTTCATGCCAAAGTCAACTCAGCAGAGATTTTACACCACTGCATTTAATGATTGTTGAACAAAACTCACTAACACTGTGCCTGTCAGCTTTTCAGCCAATAATTAAACCTTCCACTGAATCTTACTGGACATTCTGTTACATGACGATCCATACTTTAGTGGAGTCGCCTTTCCAAAACTCCTCCAACCAAATCTCAACTTGTGTACGTTTTGCAGCAAATGCAGCACCCATTGCTTAAATAAAACTCTAAAACTATAAATTAATGCAGACGCTGTTTCACTACAGTAAGAAAGGAGTGACTGCAGTCATAGACCCCACAGGTTCACATTCTCAAGGGCAGTCAGAGATGCCTAAACACACATCGACAGGGTACGTCAAGCGCCACAAAACAGACGTTCTCAAACGAGAACCGCTCAAAAATTGTGATGTCAATTACAAAAAACAGAATGCCCTGCAATGGAGGGTAAGGAAGGAAAAAGAAATAATGCAACCACAGTATGAGTGTGGCAGTTTGTGCATGTATGTGCACATGGACCCCCAGGGGAGCATCCTGGGAAGCCACAGCAAAGTGATGACAAATAGGGAAACTTTTGGCTCTGGCTAAGCAGCATGAGCAAGGCAGCCACACAGTCACCAGTGCCCTGGGGATCGCAGCCCACATGCCAACCCTGACCTGGACACACTGCTGCCCTGGCCCCTATGGAAAAGCACGTCTCAGCCACACCTCTACTGATGCAGAGCAGCCAGTCCAGATGCCCTGGGACCGTATACATTTATGTACAAGTTTTGCACAAAAGCAGCCAGTTAAAAGGCCACTTCAAAGGAGTGTAGGTAGAACCATGGGCAGTAATTAACACAAAAAAACATGAACTACTGTGACTCAGCCTTTCAGGTTTGAGACTTGGGGAAGAACATTTCTGTTGTACACATTGTAACGTCCGGACTAAACATGTGTGCACACATTGTGTATATCTGGAGTAGACAGCGAAGCCCCGCACTGGCACAGACCACGGCTACTGAGTCACAAATCCAGAGAGTGCCTCGTGGGAGCAGGCGGACTCGCTAAGGAGAACCTCACATCTTCTGTATCCTTAACCCGCAGTATCTGTTCCCTCAAGTCCTGCAGGTCGTTGAATGTGGACTGTGCTGTGATGGAGTATACGAGAGCGAAGCCCTGGCCGTTCTTCATGTACAGGTCCCTCATTGCTGTGAACTGTTCCTGGAGGTGGGGGGGGAGTTAAGAAACAAGTCATAAATAGGTGGGTCTACCTGCTCTGCCAGAGTGTGACCAAAACTGAAAGTCTATATAGTGGCAGATATGCTGTTTTGCCTCAGGGCCACTTACTGTGCCTGCAGTGTCTAGGATTTCCAGCATGCACTGCTGTCCATCTACCTCTACCTGCTGCATGAAAAGGAGAGGGAGAAACAAAGGTGGGCGTGAAGAAAAGGAAACGGGCTTACACAAACCTTACACAAAGCTCAGTTCTGTTTGAGGAACTTACCTTTCTGTACGAATCTTCTATAGTGGGGTCATACTTTTCCACAAAGATACCCTGTACAAATTGGACCGTCTGCGGGCAGAAGTGAGAAAAACACATGAAGAGCATCAAACAACTTATAACAAGCCTTCATGATAGGACACGATGGCGTGGCACTGGTGCGGAAGATCAAACCGAGGCTAACCACCAAAGCCATGGCTGGGGTGAAAGAAAAAATTATATATAAACAAAAAAAAACACACTCAGCTTACTACCAATGCAATGAAAGATTTTTAATACGTGAAAACATTTTAAATTTAGTTGTCACAGCAAGAATCACAGCAGCATCACCAGTGAGTGAATTTTCTCAGGTGAGACTGACTTTTGGTTTTTGTCCCGAGTCACATTTCAACAGACTCTTCCAGTAACTGTGCAGCCAAGTTGCCTTACTAATTAGAGAAGATAGAATGCGAAAGGGCAAATAAGGACACACACACACACACACGGATGCACTACAGTATGACTCAACAAACAAATATCTAAACTGAGGACCAGGTCCTGTTTAAACACAATAAGAAAATGTGAAAAGGCTAACTACACATACGCACAAGACTTCCATAGGGCAGGTTAGATGTGCCCAGTAAGAGAAGTGTGTTTGCAGTGGGGGGTGGGGTCATGTGCAGGACGTGGGACACTGGGCTGGGTGGGTGCAGCACCCTGTATGCTGAAATAGGTGGACATGGGACACTAAGGTGGCTGCATGCAGGACTCGGGACGCTAGACGCAGCAGCACGTTGCAGGTTAGTTGGAGCTGCCAGCACATTAGCGGGTGGCCAGGCGTTGGCATGTGTGAACGGGGAGCACTCACCAGCGCTGACTTGCCCACACCTCCGGAGCCCAGCACCACTAACTTGTATTCACGCATGGTGGGGTCACGTCTCAGAACCGTGCAGGCGCTCTGGGAGGGAGAGACAGACAAAGCTCAGGGCCTCACACAGCAGCCGAAATTCTTCCGAAGCAACATTTCAATCCCAAAGACAGCTACACCAATCACGGGGTCCCTGTGGGGAAAAGCGAGGCTCGACATTAAACACAAACCACATGTGGGATTATCCATGCTCCGCGAGATCTGCGTCTAGTACACATCCTGCGCGTGCAAACTGATTACAGCTTAAATCTCATGACAGCTGCATAATGAGTCATTACATTTTTTATTGCATCATGTTTTACCTCATCCACTGTGTCTTACAAAAGTATAAAATTAAAAAGAGCGGAGTTTAACTCACTGAAGCATGAAACGTTAAATTCCCTGCTAAGGACTTTAATGGCAGGGACCAAAAAAAAAAAAAAAAAAACAAAAAAGAACAAACCTGACTGAGCTGATAAGCGAGTTTTCAGCAGATAGCCAGCAGGCTTTGCTCCATCAGGAGGTCCACAATGAAGAGGTACACAGCCTATTACCCACACCCCCAACACACACACTGCATATAATACTGAACCTGATTCAAACTATAATGAAGTTTCTAAGGAGCGCAATGTACAACTACAAAGAAACATCACGTCAAGGCGCAGGACTGTGTCAAGTCTGATTTCTTTAAACACATACTATGAGTGCGCACCGGCATGTGTATGGTCGAGACCCGAGATGTTAGTCATGTTAGTTATCATCTCATCCAAAGCCTGAGGACGGATCGTGAGTAAGACTGCACTGGCCATCAGCAAGGCTGGTGCTGTCATAGCAGGCTACCCTGGCCAAACAGATTCCAAATTCCCATTCTGGGGAACCATGATGGATGAGCAGCAGAAAAGAATTTTAAAAATATATAATAATAAAAACACCTCTAGGCCCAAGTGTCATCTGGTGCTCATGCATGGGCTCGCCCATATAAAGGCATGTCTTCATTGCTGCCCCCCTGCCCCACCTGCCTTCACAAATAGGCAACTCCTCTGGTCTCCAAGAGCACCTCCCCTGTCCTCAAATAAGAAGCAGTCCAGAACACATGTTTACGAGAACATCTCTGTGGAAACCGCACAAGCCTGTGGTCAATTACTGTCTCACACACTAGGGAGCCTCAAGACCGTGACATCACCAGTGAGCCTGATGAACTCCTCTTTTCACCCGGGAGACATCTCCATGTAAGGAATCAAATGACACGATAATTAAACAGGGCAGGAATACAGGCAATATGAACGTGGCGTGTTTTGCATTTCTACAGCCACACTGGAATAATTGTGCAAAGTGGTAAAACAGCACAGAACTAATGATGAATCCTTTGTACAGTTAACCAGGTGAGAAGGTTGTCATCTCTCATTACAGCATTTTTTGGGCCTGAATTAATTTAATTTTCTTTGCAGTTGCCTTCAAACCAAGTCACACAAACATTTCTTCCTCTAATAAAAATCTCATTAATAACTGAAAGTGCAAAATACATAAGCATTTCAGACTTCGCCAGTGGAAACATTTTTGCTAGGCCTCCACCCAGCCTTCTGGAAAAAGAAACAACCACAGAGTTCCTCCCATAAAAAAACACAAAGAACCGTGCCTTACAGTAAAACAACACGATCATCCAAGGGTAGTCCTGCAAGCCGGAGCAGCACGAGGCTAAGCTATTCCAACAGTGCAACAGCAGTGCACACAGATGGCTAAACTACTGCAAGACCAGTCTCTTGATGGTTGCCACATTCTTCTCACCTACCACATGTACCACAGCCGTTTGGTTTCAAGGTGACACTTCTTACAGAGGACCTCTTGGCCTGCTGAAACTGCAGAGAACGAGTCTCAATCTGACACCCTTCATATTGCTCGTTGCTTAGATGTCAGAAAGGAAGTGATATCACCTTTATTTCCACCATCGGCACAATCAAACACAAGAACTTGAAGTTACTTTGTGAGTTCCTGCCCCACACTCATAAAAAACACCACCGTATACACAACATAACAAGGGCAGGTTCACCAAAGGTTCAAAACCGTTGAAAGTTTGTTGCAGAATTGTAGTGGACTGAACATAGGGAAGTAAATGCATTGTGTGATCTTTTCCAGGCTTAACACTGGCATCCTCCATTGCCAACCTCTTTTGAGTAGCTAGAATGTTACAGGCGGTTTTTATTACTTATCTTTGATTCACACGAGTAATAACAGCGCCGATGCATGGGGGAAAAAGGTAGAAAATAGCCCATAGAGCTTACCTTTGAAGTGCACCAGTATCAGTTTGTCTGAAACCTTCCACTGTACAGAACATTAAGGCCAGTGGCTCTGATAAGGCACCCACAGCTGCATGCATACCAGCTGTTAGAAGAAGAAGAAAAAAAAACCCTCTGGCAGATCACTTCTCCAGCCAACAGGCGTTCCGTAAGCAGATCAGCAGTCACTGAAGAAGGTGGAGGAGTTGCACCTCACCGAATCTAAAATCTGAAACCGCCATCAACGGCCACTTTCCCCTCAAGACTAAATGGTTGTGTTGTTCCACGAGCCTGCATTTCACGTTCAGCTTTGGCCATCACAAAGCGCTGCAA
This sequence comes from Chitala chitala, assembly GCA_025773905.1. NCBI lineage: Eukaryota > Metazoa > Chordata > Actinopteri > Osteoglossiformes > Notopteridae > Chitala > Chitala chitala. The sequence goes on along the minus strand of JABJVR010017754.1, from coordinate 14,296 downwards.
GATAACAGCCCAGTACGGAATGGTCTCTGCAGGCACGGAAACAGCTCTGGAGCTTTTTTCAAACCGATGTGCCAGAAAGCCAAAGCGAAGCCAGTGGTGTCATCTTAACGAGCCTCGTGCGATCACCTCCTGATCCACCTCAGCTGAGTCATACACACTGGAGAGGAACAGACTCTGCTGAGGCTCTGCTCCTCACAGCTGAACACAGATGGTAATGTGAGGGCCTACAACAAACCAACAGAAGTCTCTAAGGCCACGTGCTGTTAGAAAAGGGCCTATTGTTAAAAAAAAAAAAAAAAAAGTACATGGTAATTTTAAAGCAGTACTATCCTGCCAAAGGCTATAAAGAGAGATAGAAAAAACACAGCCGTTATTTCAGCACCCCTGCCCTGCACACAAAGGTCATGGGATACTGAGGTCAGCCCCGGTACCTCCACTGGTGGCATGTGACTGGTTCTCACCGGCCTCTACCACATAAACAGTTCAGTAAACAGGGTACACACCTCAACACAAGTCACACCCAAGTCTCAAGTCAACATTATCAAAGCCTTATTAATAGAAATATAATCTTTAGAAATTGTAAAATTGTGCACAGGATGATACATTTTCCACATTATCAGCTGTCACAGATAAAAGCAGCTGTACTTGCAGACAATGCATTTTCATACAAAAAAAAAAAAAAGGAAAAAAAGAAAACACAAATATCACACACATGCCACAGATACACACACACAGACAAAAGCCAAAACTTCAGATAGAGATGAAACAACATGCAGACGTTGGGCTTTCATTTCTACAAGCCCAGCCTTTAAAGAGATGGGAGATAAAACAAACACGCGCACCAAGCTACAGCTGTTATCACCAGAACAAAAGCTAGTACTACGTAAGATTCAGCTCTACTTCTGTGCTTTTACCCACTTTGCCTTTCATTCCCGTTTTTAGATGTTACCATGCATTTTTTAAACAATTTTCCTAAGTTGTAATGTTCTTCAAGAAAAAAAAAGAAAAAATAAAAACAAAAGGGAAACCATTTAATGGAAGGAACAAACCAGCTTAATAGAACGGGTGAATTCTTTGAGCTGTTTAACACCACAAGACAGCTACAAACGACAAATTATTACTAATCATTTGGCAGACAAAGCGCAAGACAGCCATTTTCCACTCCACAAAATATACCCAGAGCTGTAAAAATGCTCATAAGCAAACAGTGAGCTTGCTTTTCCATTATCAGTCACGTGGTGAACACCAACCCACACACCACCCCAAAGGCTGATTTCACACATAACATTCCCACCTGAATCTGGACAGCCAAACTTGAAAATCTCTAATTATCTTGTGTGCATCTTAATCATTCAATACTTGCAGCAGACCCATTTTCCCACACTACACCAGTGTGCAGTGTTTGACACAGTGGTCCCAAGGCAAGACGCAGAGCCCCCTTTCAGAATAAAAGCCCCCTCCGGGTGTCTGCCAAAGTCTCATGTTTATAGATTTTTCCAGGGAGGCTTTCAACAGTGGCAATCCGCAAAAGCAGAGGCTGGAGCCGTAGCCATGTCTGGGGCACGGGTGTCACTGGCATTTCAGTAGAGGCAACTTCCTGGCCCTGGTCCCAGAGGCTGCTATAGGGGGCCAAAGCCATCAACAGAGAGAACAACACAGCCAGGCCACCTCTGAAAATCAATTTTTTTGTAACACACACCCTTTAGTAATAATAATGGCAGGTAAGGGGACTTCCAGTGTCACTATATAGAAGGCAGACGTGCGTGGCAACAGCATGGTTTTGTTTCTATTTTAGTATTGTTGCTTTCTCATAGTTTGGCTGGGGATGTCATATGCACTCAGCTTGTATTATTTTTTGATCAGAACAATTAAATCCACACACTCATGCAGGAAATCTCAACATTTAGGTCTCTAGAACATGAAGTGCCTAAAATGGCCACTTAGGCTGAGCCCCTTACTACGGAGATTCTCACCAGAGAATTAGCCAATCTGAGGTAAAATATGGTGGGTTTACTCATATTGTCTATTAAAGATGACCTCATGCCAATTCTGATTTATCTGCAGATCTTTGAAATCACGGTGACAAACCATACTTCCACAATTTCAGATATGCAGACTGTTCTCACTGACCACAGCAGCAAGATCACACAACTTGAGATGGACCTGGCCCTGTGTTACTCCCAGCCTAAAACAGCCATGGACAAGAATGCAGCACTCTGCTTAAATGTGGAAGACCTCATTTTCCACTTCCAGCATCAAAATCCAAATATTGTTGGTGTCCCAGAGGGTCTGTAAGGTAGGACCCTAATGCAGCTTGTGTCCAGATTGCTGAGGAAGGTGATCGGTGAGGGACCCAGAGACCCCTGGACCGAGGCCACAACAGGGTTGGCGACCTCTTCTGGTTTGCTTCCATCATTATATGGACAAAGAACTTGTTCTGCATTGGATGAAGGTGCACAGTGACCTCACATTCAACAGCCACTGGATTGGATTTCAGCAACATGGTGGTGAAGACACGAGCAGCCTTCAACACTGTTAAGTCCTTTCTTCACAAACGCGGGGTACGTTTTGGAATGTTATATACGGCTCAGCTGAGGATCTCCCTCGATGGCTCGGATCACCATTTCGGTTCTCCGGAGTGATCTAGGACTTTTGTTGCTTTTTGTACATAGTTTTTTTTGGGTTTATTCATTATGTTTTCTCCTTGGTGGGTTTCTTTGTATGCTGTTTTTAATAGGAGGAATTTCACACCGTTTGTTACCATATGGTATGGCATGTTTATTCTGCCTGCATGCTTTTGGCTCTGTGACTGGTTAATCTTGATGTTTACTCGTTTTCCCTCATTTACTTCCACCCCATAGTTTGTTTCTACACTACATGGCAAATCTTGGTAAACCTTCCAGAACAGCTGTCTTTGGAGCAAGATTTGTTACTTGGATGTCCGTGGATTGAGCAGCCCAGTTTAGTATTCTAGGGCTTTCTTGCAATTGAAAGGCCTTAATGCAAATATTATTTTCCTGCAAGAGACACACGCCTTTGTGATCATGTTCAATTACACAAACCCTGGATTGGCCAAGTTTTCCACTTGAGTTTTAACATTAGATATTATGGTACTGCTATCCTTATTAATAAAAGATTACACTACATACACTGTCTTGGACCTGCAAGGCCGGTACATCATTGTGTGTGGCTCTCTTCAGCAGCTCCCTGCGGTCTTGTTTATGATCATAATTGGGAGAATCAAAGTTTCAATTCTACTCTTTTAACGCTTTTAACGCTGATTTAACGCCCCATTTGCGTACTCATCGGTTAATATTTGGCAGTGATCTGAACTGTTATCGAACCCAAGCAGGACCATTCTTGTCCCAAGTCAGACCTGTTTTTTTTCTTGTACCCTGCACAGAAGGAGCTTTCTTTTCTTCCCCCCCCCCCCCCAACGTTCACCACATATATTCACGTATTGACTATTTTTTTCCTAGATAAGGCTTTGCTCAGTTCTGTTAATGATGTGATTTATTCTGCCATAGTTATTTCTGATCATGCCCCAATCTTGTTGGATTTGACACTCACTTGTCTTAGGGACACTCGCTCACACTGGAAATTCAGTTTTCGTTGAACATTTCCTGAATCTTTTTAGATCAGAACTGCTTGTGGACCCCTCTGTTATGTCCAAATTTTTGGATAGCATCCTATCACCGGTCATAGATCTTCACACTCAGACCATCTTAAATGCACCACGGCATTTAGAGGAAGTCACCAACTGTCCCCGGTTTATGCAGAACGGGAAGGCTCCTGGCCCTGGTGGTGTGCCAAGACTTTCACAAGACATTTGCTGTCGAGCTGGCCCCTATTACATTGAGCATGCTGAATGGCTCTTTTGCTCGTGGCTCCCTCCCGCTGTCTATCGCACTTAAGTCTTCCCTTATTTTCTTTGATATTCTGAGATGTGGGGTCAATGAATTTCTGTTCATTACTGATGCGCTCTCTTCTGTGGACGTATATACGCATGCGGCTGTAAAAGGTATGCAGATTTTCACTGTGGCTCATTGCAGCAAATCAGGAAAATGACAGAAAAAGAAGACAGCATGTTAGCATGGAGAGGTAAGAAATACAACAAAGTGTGGTATAAATCTGGCAGCTAGTATTGGGAAAATCTTAAGCATCTGGCTTCAGAAATACCACTAGTTCACCCAAATCTGAAGCCTGCCTCTCTGAGGCCTGTAACAGCAGTATTAAATTATATACAATTAACTCGGTGAGGTAACATATATTCTCATCTCCAGATCCTCCCCTGATACATAAAGCATGGGAGTCTCACACACACACCCACACACACACACGTTAACCAAAATTCCAGGGGCCACTGGCCAAAGGAAGAGATGATGTCACGCCTAAGATGTCGCAGTGCTAAGATCCACCCATTCCCTCTGCAGAACCTCCACAACCAACAGTTAGGGAATGCCTCAATCCTCGACTGTTCAGACAGCCTGCTGGACAGTGCCCAGGCTCCGCCAGACCTGCGTGTGTCATGGGTTCAGCATGAGCACCAATCATCAGACCCGTTGTGGGGACAGAACTTGCTTGGCAGGAAAAAAACAAGGATGAGCCAATCCCAAACAATTAAGGCCGTGTCCTCCCTAAGTGACAGGAGGCCTGCCAGAAGACAAAGGGCGCGGCTGCAAACAGGCTCGAGTGTAAGCATCATGGTCCTCCAGCGAGATACAAAAAGCAGCATGAAGCCAAAACGAAACTGTGGGGGATTTCCAGCGAATGGAACAATTGCAAACAAGAGATTCCTGTCCTGATGCCAAAGACCCGACTGTGTCTCTTATCCTACTCAGCAAAACAGAATTTCCCATGCAAGTCTTTTACCTTCTATAGAAATACCAGCTCCTTCAGGTGGCTCTTACTCCCAGGCCCACAACAACAGCTAAGACCTCTATTCATTTCTGATGAACCAGAGGTAGAGTAATAAAGACCAAATGGGATGCCTTTTATTTAGCCAGTGTGAGCCAATCACTATTTGAGCATGACACTTTACACCATATTCTATTCATAGTTTTCTGATGTGCTGGTTAATAATGTTCAGAGACAAATCCTACTGTATCCTAAGGCTAAAGCCAGAGACAAAAGTTTGCAATTGCAGAACATGCATCTGTGCAGAAGTGTCAGCATTCATGCTTTTTTTCAATGCAGACTCAAAATAACCACTTGTATAGAGAATTATTTGAAGGGAGTAAGAAAACCAAAGTACAATGAGTCAATGGCCATACTATCTTACTGTCTCCAAAGAAAGGGGAACTGGCTTTGAAGAAGTGGTAAGACAACACTGACAGAAGGTTTTCGTATATAAATAAATGTGAAATATACCAGGAAAGCTTGTGTCAGAGGTCCAGCAGACAGGGTATCTGCACATAAGAGTCAAGCCAAAAAGATATAGTTAAGCAGTTTAAACACCCCATCAACACAAAGTAGTTTATTGGGCTGGCAGGCATCACAAATGCAACCTGAGGTTTTTTGTTTTTTTTTTTTCTTGTCCTGCAGTTCACTGCAGTTTAATAAAGTCACCAAACAGACTCAAGTGACCATACAGAATGCGTCACCCTACTGCACTGTCATCTGACAGGTGTATGACTGTTAGCTTGACTCACTGCATACCAACAGGAAAAAAGACATCTGAGAAGCTCTGAGAAGATTGCTGGCCTGCATGCTAGTACCAGGTTGGCTTTCAGGTTGGCTTTCAGTGTGGAACCAAGAATTAGCTAAATTTATTTTTATAAAACACACAGTTCCTAACTGCAATGATGTTTTTATAAACAAATAAAGAAATTATGTTCTTAAAATAGTCAGTAATGGAAAAGAAGAGTATTTGGCACAAACGGCCAACGAAGAGATGTTTTGCATATGGAACCATGCGGTAACAATGCCACAGCTGGTGAATTGTTCAACATTTTACATTCATTAATGCTTTTAAGGGTTCAAGCTGCGGTATAGAGGTAGAAATTGGAGCTGACATAGCTCCACCTCCAGGCTCACCACACAGAACCAGGGTGAGGCAAACCAACAAAGGATGTTGTGTTTGTCACCAGAAACAAACCAGGCCATATGTGTCAACACACACTGTCAGGCAAATATCAGCCAAATCACACCAAATATCACTAAAATCTTCACAAAAACAATCAAATATAGGAACACTATCATACAACTTTCATATTCACCGTGTTCCACAATGCCTTCTAGTGCTGCTGCCTAATTTGCTCTGTGACGAATGCCATGCAAAGAATGCCATACTGCATAATACAGAAAACCAGCTGGCTGACATGCCAAGGAATATCAAAGAAAAACCAACACAGCACCCGCTCAGACTAACAAAGCTTGAACATTGCTAAGGCCATATAGAGAGTCTTCATTTGTTATCCTCCGGACTGTTCACTGAGCAACCATTTGAATACATTGTTGCCGAGAGTCACTTAAGCATTATGATGTCACCTGGATACACAGATATGTGTATGCAACAGTGTTAGCTATCCTACAAAGCCAGGGGCAGAATGCAAGAACTGTAAACATGAGCAGCCTCTGCACTTTGGTACCTGTAGCCAGCCATAAACATCCTCCTCACAAGTTTCATGCCCCAAGACCTTAAATGTCCCTGTCTGTTAGCAGTAAAGACCATCTACAACAACTCACAGCTATTCATGAACAGTGTTAAGCAGAAAGGCATTATGGACGCACATAGAGACGTAACGATGTATTGTGGCACAATACAACACGAGTGAAGATGTGCACCATGGAGATGGATGATGGTATCGCGCTACATGACATCTTAATATAAACATTACCAGCACAAAGTATCAAATATTAAACAGGATGACAAACATAAATGGAAATATTAACTCGTCTTGTGTCGAAGTAGGTTCACTGATACAGCTTCTCATTGCACACCGCACAGTGGGTCTGGGACAAGACCATCCCCGACTGTGAAGAAGCCAATATTTTACATTGCGGTCCTATTTTTTAATTATTTTTTGGTTGCCTTTGCCCTCGTAATCCGATAGCTGTATTTCATTTGCACTAAAATAAAAACATAAAAAAAAACCTTGCTAATGTAATGTGTTCCTAACGTGCAACGTGCCAGGACTGCAGTCCAGCTCTCTAATAACTGACCCATGTCAATTTCCGATGCCCAAGCCGTATCGGACTTTCTCCAATATCTTTGTTAGAGTAATAACAGACCCAGTACCAGCAGCCACTTGGGTACTGATGACCACAACATCAGGAGTCCCAGGCTGACTAGCCAAGCTTGACCCTACTCCAATTCATCACACAACCCCCTCTGGTTCTTATTTACCCAATAATACACAACCTGCAGTCATACACCTTATACACATAAGCTACAGAGAAAAATATTTAATCTAACTTCAACTGGGAGCAAGATACCACCTTCCAGGCATTGCCAGCACCAATAAGCTGTCAAGACACAGTAAATACTTCTATGAGTCCAATGGAGAGCATCTTCAGCATGAGAAATAAGCTGCAGGACAGTGTGTCATCAGGGGTTTGGTAGCCAATGACAGCAGCGAGGCTCAGGAAATTCAATCACAAAAATCCCCATGTGTTACAAGAGTTTCACTCTGACTAGTATCCCTAGAGGAGAAAAGCAAAGTCAGCTATTCTGACCCACAAACCCACCCATCTACAAAAAGCGCAGCAGAAGCAGTTTCAAATCTCAGTGCAAAGTATTTCAACAGTGAAAAGGCAGAACAGATCACACCACGAACACAAGAAATCTCAAACAAGATGGGTCATAGCAAGAAGGGGGCCACCTAAACAGACAGAGGGGGGAAAAATTACAGCTACTGTTGTAATTACCTTTAAAACTTCCCAATGTAGCAAATAAAAAGGGCTACCAGACACATCAGTATAATATGGATAACTAATATGTAAGGAATATATCTGAGCTCCAGAAATCAAATTCACTGATTGGGAATATTTCACATTTCTCAAAGTGGCAGCTCTCCATCCCACCTGGAAAACAATTACAGGCAATAAAGAAACATTGACAAAATGTCTGGAAAACGTTAATGTAGCATACACCTTCTGCAGCAAATATCAATGTGCCGCTTTAATTCCAATTTGGAAAAAAGGCGATTTTGACGTCACGCAACATATTGTATATATTCAGATTGAGATGGTGCTGTTTATAAAACTAGTACATTTTTTTATTTGCAGACAGAGAACACACTGAAATAATAAAAAGTATAACACCATGCATATATCTGTAACATAGATGTTTATTATCACTATCAAGTATTCCGTAGTGTATCGTATTGTATGTTAGATACGTACTGTACCATTACACGGCTGGCTGCACGATCAGTTTGTTTACATCAACTACACGTGATGCGGGAAGATGCTCTACTGCCATTTACATCTGCTGCATCCTGTTAGCCGATCAGCATTTATCAACTACTTTGGGAGGTTGGAAATGTATGCGATTGGACGTTGGGCAGAAGGACATTAAACAGCGTATGACTGTACATATTATGTAACTGGGGCGACCAGGATGGGGCTCAGAGTTACAAGAGAATTAACCTGCTTAGCCAAAGACCCAAGTCCCTAGCTTGGGAAACAAATCAGACTGTGTTCTGACAACCTGGAGTTTCTATCATAGCACTATAGCAGTATTTACTCCACACACACACACAAGCATAAAAACAACACATAAACCTCACACACAACAACAGCCAAATTGTACTTTAAGACCTTGGAGGTGTGAGGTAGCAGTGCAGGTATTTCTTAAGTATATTAAGGGGACAGCACAGGTAGAACTGTTTGGAGACAAAGGGAGAGAGGCAATACTTAGATGGTTTGGACACGAGAAGAGGAAGGCCAAAGAGGAGGTTCATGGATGTAGTGAGGGAGGATATGAAAGAGTTTGGGTGACAGAGGAAGCTGCAGAGAACAGGTTGGTATGGAAAAGGATGATCCGCTGTGGCAACCCCTAAAAGGAGCAGTCAAAAGAGGAAGAAGAAGATTAATTATATTGAAATGGACCGAGGGAGCAGGCAGGTTTCGAACTCGGGCCGCCCACACACAAGACAAGAGATTAGCCCACTGAGCCAGACTCAAGTCTTTAGTTCCAGGAACTAATCAGTCTCTTGTCTTCAACCCGTGCAGGTGACATCACTGTCACTGCAGCCGACCTGCTGCCATCCATGGTGGTCGTAGAATATTACAAGGCTTTAAGAATGTTATTTGTAATCTAATTCTGAAAAATTTTTTTAATTCTAAAAAAAAGCAAAATTGTAACAAACATCTCATAAACCCATTTCACATACACATTACATGCCAAAACAATTTCTTTATAAACCTGATCCAAATTAAGTACATTTATAAAAACTCAGGAACAAGGTATGAAATTAATACATCGCTCAACCTCCACCAACATTCTGCAGCCATTTTAAATTAGTAACAAGACTGAACGCTGCTATTTCATGTGGAATAAACAAAGTATTTTAAATGAACAACTTTTATCGAGTTATTTAAAGTAATTAGTACAATGTGTCTGACGCTGTAGTCATTTGAAGGCCAAATATTAACAGGGTTGTAGCTAATGTAAACATCTGGCTGTGGAAACTATGATGAGTTTTACAGAAATTCTGATGTTTAAAAAGTAAATGCACCAAGGCTGCTACGTTAACAGTTATAGAGCAATCCTCAGACAAACTGTCAACAGCCAGGCAAAAGGTTAATCGACAATGAAAAATCAGCTCCCACTTTACAGTGTCCAAGGTAGTAACAAACCACAGGAAACTTTTCAGGGCTCAAAGCGCAAGGTTCAATTAATTAATTAATTATTGACACGGGGCTCGTTCAGTGTACATAAAGTTTTGTCCACGCCTTTCAATATAAAGACAAAAGCAATGCAGCGCTGACATCCCAAAACGTTTTGTGTCCAAGATGCACGAGCTAACCAGTGCGGACAGAAGAATGCGTTTCTCACAGGTCTCCTTAAACTGTTTGGGAAAACATATGAAAATGTCAGCATTGCAGGCGATGTATCTTTCGTAGTACAGCAATCATACGTCGTCTCCAATGACCACTTTTCAGAAAATATACGTAAAGAAAAGGTAAACCTCCGCATGTCTCGTTTGGCCTGGGCTAAACAGGAGTCTTGTTACTGATGGCAGTGTAAATTACTCCTTTCTCTTACAGCATAGCTAATTCTGACAACCCACCATGAAACCAGTTTTAAAACCCCAAACTGGGTAATAACAGAAACCGAGTACGTGAATTTACTCGCTGGCCAGACGCACGAGCCACTGTGACAGCGCTGATTTCCGGATGAAGTTCGCCCGTGCCACTCACCGTCTCGCGCGCTCCGCCGCTCCGCCGCTCTGTCTACGGGTTTCTCCGGTCTCAGCTCTGCATACGTCATCAATGCAAACGCTGCTCTATTGTGCTCTTAAAGGGCAACGCTGTACCGTACATTCGAGTGCGTTGCACACCGGCTAAGGCGTTAACGGTAGCGAAAAACGAAACCAAAATGTTGCATTTGAAAATAAAGCATTTCATTAAAAGCGATCTGCAAAAATGGTCCTGTGGTGTAATTCCAATTATTCCTGATGTTGGTGGTGAAAACGTTTGTGTCTTCCAAAGAGTTTAGGTATGTTAAATTAACGGCTTTGATTTCACGAGTTTATGTTGGGGGAGAGTTGGTAGACGCAGTTACATCAAATCGATTTTATTGTTCATTTAAACTACCACAAAAAGCATTAAGTAATCGCAACATGAAGAATATTACTAGATATTAGATATTCCAGCGTGACAGCATAACGTATACTGTTGAGTTTAGTATCAGAAATGTCTCCACTTTTTGAAGATTACAAATCTAATAACGTTAAAGTGCTTCATAAAAAAAAAACTTTTAAATGCTATGACGCATCAGGTGTCTTTTTGGGTGAGAAAGTAATACTAACTGTTAAAAGGCATTGAGGGGCCTTCAGAAATTTGCTTCTGTAGAACGTCATAATTTCTCTATTTGACACCCCAGACAGGGCACAACCCATCGCAGGGTATGAACTCACCGACATGCACATGCCAAGGGCAATCCACATAACCAGCACGTCATTTAGGGCTGTGGGACAAAACCAAAGAGGAAACGCACTCAAGCATGGGGAGAACATGCAAACTCCACACATACAAAATCCAGATTCAAACTCATGGCCCTGGACGTGTTCATCAACGGTGCTACGCTCTGTGCTGCCCCCATTATTACTATTAGTTTAAAATAAGGTCAACTGAAGACGAATGTCCGGTTCCTCAAATGTGTGTGATGTCACTGCCCGATGTGCAAAGACAAATTCCATATAACCATTTGAATTGTATGCACCTTTATTTAATGTTTCAGGCGTTAACCTCATATTTTAATCATTTTAGCAATTATACCACGGTTAGTGGTTTCCAAATTACGGTATATACAGTGGCAAGAAAAAGTACTACTTGTAATTACCTGGTTTTCTGCATAAATTGGTTATAAAATGTGATCTAATTTATCTAAGTCACAAGTACAGACAAATACAATGTTCTCAAGCTGATAAAAGACAAAGTTACGATCTTTCATGCCTTGACTGAGCACACCCATTAAACTTACAATATGTCCATCATTTGTATCGTTTGCTAGCGCTATATGGACTGCCCTCTAGTGGTAAAACAGCACATTTGTAAATAGTGTAAAAGTTGAATTTTTATGAAGCACTGACAGTGTAAAAACAAAAAAAAATTCACAAGATAAAGACTGAGCACAAAATATTACATAGAGCAGAAAGTGATAAGAATACGGCATAGTTTAATTAATTAATGCTTTTAATTAATCACCTTTTGCATTGTAGATAAAAAATGGTTTAAAAACATTCATAGCTGTATAGTTCTTTTTAAAATGCAACTGAGTAATTTCATTACATCGCATCTTTGATTTTAACAGCTAGTGGTGAAACAGTTAAACTCAGTATGAGTCAAAACAGTAAAACCAAAGCGTGATCTACAGAAAGGGCAACATTAGGCAGAAATGCCCAACAGTTTGTTGCTGTGCACACATCAAAATAGCAGATGCACAAAGATGAACTGATCTGCTAGTGCATGCACACATGACGGAACTGCTGCTAACCATACAGCTGACAGTGTGTTCTACATTATGTTTCAACATCAGGTGATCTAACCATCTGCACACATGATGCCTTGCCAAGGTGAATCCTCCACAGCCAGCGGTGAATACAATTGGTTATCCACCATTTCTGGCTGAGAAGTAGAGAAATTAACCATCTGATAAAGCTCACAATGGTTGTCCTGGGAGTGTCTGACACCACTGTCAAATTCTATGTCATCATACAAGTGCTCAATATCCCCTTCTTCCTGAGTGGTAGAGACAATCAGAATGAGAAGAACTCAGATTCTCAGTTTAAAATCATGTTAGATAATCACATATTAGTGAGCAGTGCTTGAAAAGGGAAGCTACAGGTGCCAGTAGGAAATATGCAGCTATAGAACAGACTGGCACTTGCTTACTGGTGAGTACCAGCCCACTTCAAGCACTGTCAGTGAGTGAGGACTCTGTTCATGTTAATCAAAGGAAATGAAATAAATGTCATATAAAAGGAAAAAACAGCATCGGTGGCAACTGGCTTTTGGAGCTGAAAATCAAAACACGATAACTTTAGCTCATGGATAGCTGATGATGTCCACTATAGCATGTATAGGGCTCCGTTACTGTATGTATTTTACACATACCGTTACTACTTGATAAAGTGTTTTCACTTACTTGTGTAATATGAACTGGGACAGTTAAAACATGGAGTTTTGATTCTGTGAACAAAGAAGATAATGTTCGTGTCAATGAGCACAAACGTTCACGATACCGTATAAACATTTTCAGTCCTTTGGTAGTTCTGGTTACTGGTACACACACACACACTTCATGGGTGTATAACTGATTATAATTGTGTAGCAGGCACTGAATGAAGCGGTCTGACATGCACCTTGTGGTCTTAACTTCTTCACCAACAAATAAGCAAGAGACAGGAGGAGGAAACATATCACCAGTGCTGAGGTTGTGCCAATCAAAACTGGGATGATGTCAGGTTTACCTGTTCAGAAGGCGATTCAAATCAGGCATGGTATCCAAAACATCCAGCAATATACATTTCAATGAGAGGGTGAAGAGTTTATCTGCACACAAATTTCTCAGTGCATTTAGAAAAGCTGCAACTGCTGAAACATGCTGCATCTTAGAGTTTGTGCCACAGGAAGTGGTCAAGTGTAACTCTACAGGGCCACCACAATACTACCTAATCAGCCAGGACACTACTTTAACAAAATATCTTAGCAAAGTCCATCTGTGGTCCTTATAACTACCAATCAGACTTTATTTATATAGCATTTTTCATGCAATAAGATGTAGCACAAAATGCTGTACACAAAACCCCAGAGTAAATAACAGCAATAATAACACCAAGGGACTACATAAATGTAATTATGGGAGCAGGCAGATTCAGCAAGCGGTATTGTGACATTATGTCAAACAGATAAAAATGACTAAGAAAAACTGTTAAAAAATTAATACATAATGAATTGGAATAAATACATAAAAAGTTCAGTAAAAAAATTAAACCATATAAATATTAAATTAAAAGATAGGACTAGATAAATATTAGTACTTAAGGTCTAGTTAAAAGCCAAATTAAAAATGTAGGTCTTAAGTTGTCTTTTTAAGATATCAATACTCACTGCAGCACTCAGGTCTTCTGGTAGGCTATTCCACAAACGGGGCCCATAGTATTGAAAAGATGCTTCCCAGTGAGTTCTTGTTCTAACTTTAGGGATAACTAAAAGGCCACTACCACAAGACCTGAGAGTTCTACAAGGTTGAGCAGATCTGATAAATACCTAGGACTAAGACTGCCAAGAGACTTGTAAACCAATAGAAGAATCTTAAAATCACATCTGAAACACATAAGCTTATAACTGCTCACTATTATGGTTGCAATTTGATAATTAAAAAACAGTTTTAACCAACTCAGATTATAACTGTTCAAACTGCCATCTACTACCTTTATGCTCCTGCAATACCAGTGACATAGTTCTGTTATGTTCTCCTTCCATATATATAGTATATATGCATATACACTCACTGGCCACTTTATTAGGTACACCTGTTCAATTGTTTGATAACACAAATTGCTAATCAGCCAATCACATGGCAGCAACTCAATGCATTTAGGCATCTAGATGTGGTGAAGAC
>JABJVR010017727.1:24175-40665 GCA_025773905.1 Chitala chitala | reverse complement strand
CCTGTGGTGGGTTGGCGCCCTGCCCTGGGTGTCCCCTGCCCTGCGCCCTATGTGCTCTGGAATGGGCTCCAGGTTTCGACCCTCACCAGGAATAAGCGGATAAGATAATGGATGGATGGATGGATGGATGGTACCACCTTAGATCAAATGGGTCAGAAGTGCAGAATTGGAACACGGTACGTTTACTGAGTCCACTGATTCAGTTTTACTACCTGCATCTTGAGAAAAACAAATGCAACTGAATTCCCTTGACCGACATGATAGGGTAATTCTTTGCTTAAAAATGCAATATAATATCTAACCAGAATTCCACTGATACCCCTATTGATACAGTGTCAGGTTTCCATGGAAGGTATACCATAACTTTTTAGGACAGGTACTCTTAAGGGTTGTGGGTCAGTGACCAGAAGGATCTTGGATCTCTAGTTTTACTAGTACAAAGTCAGTCCTATTTTAACATAATCAGATGTTTGAGCAGGAAATAAATACATTTGATGAGATCACACCATTGGTGGCATGTAACTGGTAGCCATATAGGAACTTCTGTCAGGCTTATATATTCTTTCCATTTATTGATTTTCAAGGTGACAATAACCAGAACAAACACAACATACATTTGCATTTATGTTGTGTTTGTTCTGGTTATTGTTACCTTGAAAAATCTGACTTTGGGACTATTTTCTCACATGCATGAATGATGGAAAGAGAATGTAGCATAATTTGACCCCAGCAGGCATTCACATAAACATCTCAATTGCAGATGATAATTCTGTGCTGTAGCTGTGGGGAGTGACAGCCAGGACCTTAAGGCAGCCAGCTTCAGGTCTCCAGGCTGCAGTTATTTCCTCCAGTACTGCTCCCTCTATGAGATTTTTCACGTTAAACTGATCCAAATTTAAACAGAGATTATATACAAGCAGATAAAGCAGTACCTTTTATTCAGTTTTCTTGTGAATGTTTATTGCTTAATGGCTATTAAAATTGCAAGTATATCAAATTACTACGTGTAAGTAATATGTAATTGAAATAAGCTCTTGTATAAAGGTTTATGTTTCATAAACCATTTTATGTAGGAGAGGTGATAATCAGTAGAAAGAGTGGCAGAGGATCGTCACATCCATCCCTGCCTAATTAGAGGACATAAACAGTCTCATCTGAGGCCTGCTGAGAGTATAATCCAGGCCCAGCATCTAATAGGGATTAAAATGCCTTCGTCTTGTGACTTTCATCTTCCCAAAGTATTTTCCTAAAGCTCCTCATGCTGAATGATGATCAGCAGCAAGCTGGGAGCTTTATGGTGGAGTTAGGAGCTTGTGGAGAGGAAGGCACCGTTCCATGGTGTTTAAGGAGGCGTCATGGTGGCTTGATCGCTTTGCTTAGCCAACTGTCCTGTCACACAATTCCTTTTCATGCGGTTATTGAAAACAATAGATCTGAAGAGCTGGGCTGAAGGGTGAACCGGAGCTGGTCTAGAAATTCAACTGAAGCACAGTGTTTACAATAATAAGGTCTTATATGGATGTTGGTGTTCCTGTGTTCAGTTATGAAGGTAAAGTCAAGGTTTAAATAAAATGCATTTACTATTGCCTGTTAAGAAAGTTATTATACTGGAAACAGTAAAGTCAGAGTCATGTATCAATTATCTGACTTTACAAAACGAATGAAACTATCATGGAGTTCACATCAGCTTCCCCTTAAATGTAATCAAAATTGAGGTCTTTACCCCCCTATTCTAAACGAGATGATTTCTGCTGTTTAAATGTGTGTTTCAGCAGTGACTGATTTTTATATTTCCTGTGCATCCACTGCTGTCAGACAGTTCTGTGCAAACCTCGGGAGTTTGAAATCACAAATTAATTTCATCTGTTGGCCGGGCCTTATGGTCTTTTTGCTGATTAATTAGTCCAGACCATCATTGTTGCAAGGTCTGTGATGATTTGTAATGTCTGAAAAAATATGCCACACGGCATACCTCTTAGTCTGCTTTCTGGCCAAGAAACCACAGTAATTCTTGCATTGTGGGTCTTATATTAGATGGTAATTTCTCCAGCCCCTACTTCTGGATTCCTAGAGCGGCTATCGCAGCCCAGTGTCGGCAGTGATCCAGACCTGTAAACACCATAATGGAGGTGCACCCACGAGACCCCGGCACATCTGCCCACCAACCGCCCCAACAGACACGCAATTAGACAGAGCGGCCTTTTCTCGCTGTGATTCGTTTGCCAGTGGAAGCTTGATGACAAGCGCGCCCGTGTACGAACATTTCCTCTGCTCTCGCACTCGATGGGGGGAGGGAGGTTTGTGTTTATGGGTGTGCATCCATCTTCCACCAAGTCAGGACCCGTGATAATACTGCTGTATCAAACAGTGTTTTACATGAGCCGTGGTCTCACCTACAGCCTGCAGTTTTGTTGTAAATCAATAAAAAGAAATCATCCTTGACAGTTTGGGAAACTAACAGGTCCATCTGTCTAGCTACATGTATTTTTGCTGTTGTCAAGCAGTTAGCATGGGCTAATTTTTTTGTTGTTTCATTATTAATAAGCAAAGGTACTGGCCATTGCTGATGCCACTGGGTGAAAAGCTCTGGCTGGTTTTCTCCACTTTTGTATACATTGACATTCAAAGCCATTCTGGATGCCATATGTTGCAGTTCAGCCAAATTGTTTACATGATAATCAGTGCAGTATATGCTGACATCTGTAAACTGGCTTCAAGCCAAGGATCAGTGACAACTAGCGTATGTTCCATCACGGCTAGGGCTGCCTGACGTCAAAATGCAGGCAGAGACAGCCCAGGACAGAGGACGTGCCAGTTCGATTTCCGGAACAATCCTGCTTGACATTAAGTCAGGTTTAAACTGCCAGGATGTCACAGCGTTGTGTGTAACCATAATGATGACTGGGTCAATAAATTTGTCTCTTTATAGTCGTCATTTGCTTGCTTTTTGGGTGTCCAGCTGAATTTCCAGTCTCAATATCTCTGTTTGGTTTTACATTTCTGTTTTTGTTGATTAAGTTCTTCATCTGACCTTGCTGTATCTTTCAGTCTCAGTAGAAGCTGGGTAGTTAAGATTCACCTCATTAAGAATGGTTTAAGTACATAAAGACCAAAGTCTGTTTAAACAAATGATCTTCTTCATAAAACTGGATGCGAAAGTTTCATTTTATTTGTTCAACCATGTTTCAATCTTCAATGCGTATGATGTGAAGATGTGGAAACGTAGTCAGGTAACAGCTGTCGGAGTTGGACTCCCTAACTCTGCCAGGTTTGCTTTTCCAGTATGTTAATGTGATGCTCTCCCCCAGGCCTGCTCTGAATGAAGCGCCAGTGGTCCTTTGGATGTGGGGAGCGCAGGCTCTGACCGGTGCTGTGCTGTCCTGGGCCAAACCCCAGGTCGTCCTGCCCTCTCTGATCCAGCAGGGCAACAGATTTCTGTCAGCCGGGTCTGAGAACAATCTTAGGGGAAAAAATATTTGTAGCATAATTACACTCTGGTTCACAAAGGTATGTAGTAGAGAAGGCATGACTGAGTGTATATGTTGCGGTATTTTGGCAGGCCAGGGTCCTAACTCGAGATTGCACTCTTATTGGAAACATATGTTCAGAAGCTATAATTCACTAAATTCACTACCCCCATCACCCACACCTACTGGGTCAATAGGCCACGGCTTCCAGGGTGGGATTCATCCAAAGTGTTTATTACTTAATGGGATTGTCCGTGCGTGACATGTAAAGAATTCAGGTGTGGCCTGTTTCTGAACCCCCTTTTCATGGCTACAGTGTTACAGTGTCTGTGTTAGCCACCCATGCCTCAACTGCTTTAGATGATCCTCTGCATGCTTTGGGATCGTGGCTGGCTCATTTGCACTATATTACCCTTCCTCAAATGTCATTAAAATAAGCTTGACCCTCTGACAGTTGGAAATGAGGCATGCAGTGCGACTGATTTAGTACCTCGCAGTGTGGACCAGAAGCATACTCGTCCATACGGGAACTAGGGAGGGGGGTGTAAAAAGTAATGGGGGGAAAAAAACAACAGAGTAAGTAACATCAGCAAAGCAAATAATGGCAAAGGTTACTTCAGAGTGGCCAGAAGAGGGCTGTTTGTTCAGTTTTGATCCCAGCAATGAGTCCATGTCCTTCTGATGCTACAATTTTATATGATGATTAACACTGCCATCTCTGAAATCTGCAAGAATTCTCACCCACTGTAACCTAACAGTGACTGATATATTTCAATCTAATCTAATCTAATCTAATCTAATTTCCTGCTGTTTGTGATACTGATCCAGTTAAATCATATATCTTATTACGAAACAAAATCTGTGACACAAAAAACGTTGTTGGTTTAATTAACAATATTTATTTATACACTATATGGACAAAAATATGTCGATACCTGACCATCAGGACCACATGAACTTGTTTGATATTCCCTTCCAAGGCCAGGGGCATTATTATGGAGTAGGTCCCCTTTACGGCTATAACAGCCTTCAGTCTTCTAAGAAGGCTTTCTACAAGATTTTGGATTGTGTCTGTGCCAATTTGTGCCCATTGAGGCAAAAGATTGTTGTGTGGTTGGATACTAATGTTGCATGAGAAGACCTGGCTTGCAACCAGCATTCCAGTTCATTCCAAGTGTGTTCAGTAGGGTTGAGGTTAGGGCTCTGTGCAGACTGAGCTCCTCCACACCAAACTCTTGAAAGCATCTCTTCATGTTCCCATCTTTGGGCACAGTCATGTTGGAGCACAAAAGGCCCTTCCCCAAACTGTTGTCACAAACTTGGAAGCACACAATTGTCTAGAATGTCTTCACATACTGATATTTTAACAGTTGCCTTTACTGCAACTAAGAAACCTAGCTTGAAACATGAAAAACATCCCCAAACCATTATTCCTTCTCCACCAAACTTCACAGTAGGCATCGCACACACCAGAAAGTATCATTCTTCTGGCATCTGCCAAACCCATTTTCCAGGCTGGCAGATAGTGAAGTGTAATTCATCACTCTATAGCTCCCATGGAGCTAGCATTGAGTGTCACAAACAAAATATCCTGTTCTGACCACTCTGAAACAAGGAGACTTCCACATTCTACCCCACTGGCCACCTTTTACACACTATGGTCTTCAGTCTTCAGATGCCCTTTCTCTGTGAGTTTGCATGGTCTAACACTTTGTACCTGGGCTGATTCTTTGTGGCATTTTCTGTTGACTTTGCATTTTGAAATATGACTATATGCTTTGTTGCCTCTCTTTCATCTTTTCATTGCACAAAAGGCCAGTATTTACAGTTACAAGGTAAAGTAACCTATGATAGAGTGGAGTAGCCATGCCTTAAATTGCAGCAGGACCCTTTACTGTTGGTTATTGGAAATGTTTTGACAGGAACTTTACATTATATTGTTTCCCCACAGGGCAATAATGCCAGTTGACTACCATATACAGCCACTAGTGTTATCTGTACTACTCAGCAGCCACTGTAGGGGGTTACCCTGGATGGTGTGGACAAAAGAACCATCCACCAAACTGGATGGCGTTGGCCAAGGTTTAATGGCTTTTACTGCTCAAAGGATTACACAAATGTGGGGCCGTCCTGCTCCAGCACTTTAATTCATTTTTGCTTTCAATACTGGGGAGATGACAACTGATCTTCATGGCAATGTACAGCAGTTTAATTATAGGCAACTCTTTTCTGACTGGCAGAAACTCTGTTTTGCCTTTTCTGACTGGCAGAACTCTGTTTTGCCTTCGCATGTTACGGTGTTTATTCACGTTGGTACCAGTAGCAGAGATGAAACACCACCGGAGATTAAAATGAATGACCAGATAGGGGGATCTCAAGAGCACAAGCAGGGACACCCCCCTTGACAATTCATGCCCTAGCTTTACATACTGAATGTTGCCAGCCTCAGTACACTTTGACGAGCTGCTTGTATAATGGCTCTTTTTAAACAAATGCGCATTTGAAAAGCATTTAAGTATAGTGAATGAAAGGCAGCATGGTGGCGTGGTGTTTAGCACCGTCACCTCGCACTTCCAGGTCTAGAGTTTGATTCCCGTGGAGTGTGTGCATGAAGTTTGCACATTCTGTGTGTGTGTGGAGATTGCATGTTCTCCCTGTGCTTGGTGGGTGTTCTCTGGTTTCCTCCCAGTCCAAAGACATGCAGATTAGGTTGATTGATGTCTCCAACTTGCCCATTGTGAGTGCATGTGTCTGTCCTGTGGTGGGTTGGCGCCCTGCCCTGGGTGTCCCCCGCCCTGCACCCTGTGCCCCCTGAGAAGGGCTCCAGGCTTCCCGTGACCCTGAATTGGACAAGTGGTATAGAGGATGGATAGTGGGTGAAATATTTACATCTGATCTAGACAAGAGCAAATTAATCAGGAAAATGCAGTTTAAAACAAAAAGCCAACGTATTACCCAGATGCTTTAAATATCATACACAACTAAAAATGGCATACCGGACCCTGCAGAAATGTATATTCCATTTCATGGATGAAGACCAACTGAAACAGCAACAAACTGAACTGCTGTTTCAATCTGGGTCATATTTTTTTCCTAAGAATTTACAGCATTCTGGCTTCCAGCTGCAGTAATTACTGTTCAGTACGAGTGCTTGTTTTCCTATTGGTTGTTTTATTATGCAGGAATTATGCAAAAAAAATTGACAGAGTAGTTTTACTTTGGTGAACCATAAAAGTAATGATCCGCTTAATTTCAACTGTTTTTGTCTGACTTTGGACCTTGCTGTCTGCTCAGATCTGTTCTGCGAGACATATTTGGTTTTCTGATTGGGAGAACTTCGTCTTCTTTTAAGTGGTTCGATGTTTGTCATCTGCTTGATATGACAGAGGTGTCTCATGGGTTGCCAGAAGTTGGGGAACGTGACCACAGGTAGGTCAGGCAGGGAAGAAATACATACACAGGCAACCGAAAACTAGAGGATTTTTAATGCATTTAATGCATGATTTGAATCAGACCGGATTTTTCTGTTTTTGGACATAGATGAGCACGACCTTGTAGACCGAAACAGGCACGTGATTGGGCAAAGGCTGCTCTCATGTCTGGAATGCAAGTCTTATAATAAATACACAGTTTCATACTGCTTACTGATTTTTTTCCCCTTCGTGTCCTGTGCTGGAATTCAGATTCCATGTGGAACCAATTGTCTGCGAGCTGTCAAGCCTCATTAATTTGTGCCTTCGTTCTGGATTTGGTAGCAGCTGCAGAGGCGCGCTCCTTCCTTCACCGATTACGCCTAACTGTTAATTCGAAGCGAGTCATCTGTGCATGCCCCTTACGCAGGCTTTTCAGAGCTGCTCCGTCCCTCACATTCGTGCATTCCTGGGCTCACTGTGCATCTTCTTCAAAGCCCAATGTTCCCCAAACTCAGGTTCCTGGGGTTCAGAGAGGGCGGGTTTGGCGCACTGCCAGAGGTCAGAGAAACGTGGCGCATCTGTGCAGGCCTCTGTTAGCTGTGGCCTCTGCTTGCGGATTTGTGATGCTTCAGATATTTTAGTGAACAGACGTTCTAGAGGGGACCCAAGGCTAAAAAAGTAGAAAAAAAGAGCTGAATTTTTTTTTCAGACAGGACAAACTACTCACTGATGTCCCACTTTCTTTACAACTGGACCTGTGTCTTCATCAAACCTTCGTTCTTTCTACTTGTTTAGTATTTCATCATTGGAAACCACAGAAAGCCCTTCTGTGTCTCTTAGCCATATTTCTCCTCAGTGTATTGAAGGTTGTGGGGGTGGTGGGTTCTAACCAACTTCCAGCATGCCTGCTATTTCATTTTTTGCCAAATAGTGCAGGAGTGGGATAGGTTTTGGTCTCTACATTAATCTTAAAATTTTTCAAATGTACTTTTCTTACAGTGCATGTTTCATTTTCTATTCATAATGTCTGATCCCAGAAAGACAAGGAAAAAATGTTCAGTTATTGAACATGCAGGAAATGAATGCTTGTGGGTACATTTTGGTCTAGTGCCTACAGAAGGGAATAGGCTCGTATTTGTTATTTAAACTGTGCTGCAAGTAATAAAATGCCATCATAAAAAATAAGAGTCTTATCCACAGGTACAAAAGCTTTTATGGCATTTTATAACTTAAACGCTGTTTGAAATGTGTCTGTGTAAGTCTATAAATCTGGAATTTCTGCTGTTAAAGAGAAAAACTTGCTTTGTGTGGTTTTCTTTAATGTGTGACAGTTGTGTAAGACAAGCCTTTGCAAAGTTTGTTTCTCTCTCTTGTACTCTATCCTGGATAAGCAGTTTGAAAAAGTGCCAGTGAATTAAATGGGTCCTTTAAAATTGTTCTTGTTGAAACCACCCTTCATTTAAGGGTTTTTTCCTTAGTGTGGGGGCTGTGTTGATGTTCTGTAGGCAGGTTTACAGATCCGGGGGGGTTTGTTAATGTATGTGTGCAGGTGGGTGGCGCGGTGGCGCGGTGGGCACTGTTTCTGAATGTTGAAGATTGTGGGATTGAATCTGGCTTTTAACGTTGTGAATGTGAGGTTTGTAAGTTCTCCCTGTGCTATCAGTTTTCCAGTTTCCTCCCACAGTCCAGCAGACTAGTTAGCAGATTTGTGGACTCCATTTTGTCCTTTCTTTGTGTGTGTGTGTGTGTGTGTGTGTGTGTGTGTGTGTGTGTGTGTGTTTATGGATGAGCAGCTGAATAATGTATGTGTACATGTTTCTCTGCAGGTGAAAGGAAACCCCGAGCCGCAGGTCACATGGTATAGAGGTGGGAGGCCGGTTATTGCAGGCGACCGCTACACCATGGAACAGAGTGCTCGGGGAACTTTCAGTCTGGAGATCGAAGGGGTGCAAACTGAAGATGGTGGACACTACACCTGTGAAGCCGTCAATGATGCAGGCTGTCGGCAGGTCACCGTGGAGATCACCGTGGAGGGTACTGGTATCTAACATCAGACACCAACCTGGAGGTTGTCCAGCCTCATTCTTAAAGAGAAACCCTGTAGTGTGAAGCTGTTGGTGGGACAGGACTAAACATTGTCCTTTCCCTGAGGCTTGCAGTCTCTCTGACTTTTTGGATAGTATCTAATTAAATAAAATGTTGGGTTTGATTTTTGTTATGAATAAAAAGAATGCATTTTTTTTTGTGTTCTTTCCAAAGGGTGATTTATCCCTTTTAAGGGTACACCCAGGAAAAGATTATTAAATTATTTTTTTATATTTCTGAATCCCACGGGCAATGAAAACCAGTATCTGTATTTGTTTTAAATTGTTTTAAACACCAAATATGCAGTGTGTTTAGTGTAAAACACTGAAGACACTGCATAAAACAGTGTTAGAGATCTGAATATTGTTTCAACCTTGTGCTTTCAGAAGTTACATTTTGAGTTAATTTTGGTCAACAGTTTCTTGTTTGCATTTTCAACTTGTGATACTTGGTATTTGTTGTGATACTTGGT
This sequence comes from Chitala chitala, assembly GCA_025773905.1. Lineage (NCBI taxonomy): Eukaryota > Metazoa > Chordata > Actinopteri > Osteoglossiformes > Notopteridae > Chitala > Chitala chitala. The sequence goes on along the minus strand of JABJVR010017727.1, from coordinate 31,228 downwards.
GTATGTTGAGATGATAAGGAACCTTTTCTTTTCAGTTTACACTTTTAGTTCTTAAGGAACCAGAACAAACGTTTTTACACTGGAGAAGTGGAATTATATACTTTTTTGTATCAACTTATCGGTTTTTAAAATACACTTTTCTTCATGAACAGGGACATTTCAGAATAAATACAACCTTCCTTCATCCACCAGGCCATCGGGGTGAGTTATTTTTGTATCATTTTTATATTCACATTTTCATGGCGTATTGAATTTTTATGACATACCATTTATAATGTTTGTTTGGCCTTCAGGCTGTAAATATTCAACTCAGGATTCCCTTTTAGCTTTTATTGCTACTGATATTCCTTCTGAAAGAATATCATTCTTTTGTAAAGAGCACTTGATACTTGCTGTGATACACATGCATGTTAACTGTTTACTAGATTCAAAAGGGAAAATGTAAGTCAGAATTTTTTTACTTTGCTTCCAAAAGAAAGCTCTGGTCATTTTTCTCCTCTTTTTGTAACAGCTACATTGTATTATTTTGATGTGATCTGTGCATATCTGTTTCTCCCCTTGAGGGTGATGTTTGGAGCCCCCCCTGCTGTGCAAAGCAGACCCAGCATCTGGGGGGAGAGCCCTCCGAAGTTTGTCACAAAACCCTCCCGTCTGTCTGTCAGAATGGGGCAAAGCTGCAAACTCTCTGCAAAGATTACAGGCCGCCCCCAGCCTCAGGTCACGTGGCTTAAGGTATTTACTATGCTACCAACAGACAGACAAACACAGAACGCCATTCTTAAAGGCCCCCCCCCCCCACTGACTCCCTTTTCCCAATGTCATCATCATGTATAGCATTTATGTGCTCTAATAGACCAATTACAGTAACTCTCTATGTGATGGCACCGCCAGGAAGGAGTGGGACTGAAGTGTAACGGGCAGCTCAGCATGTTTGAGAAGTCAGGCATCCACTACCTGGAGATCCGTGACGTCCGGTCAGAGGACGCGGGGGAGTACACGTGTGTCGTGGTCAACAGCGCTGGGAAGGCCATGGCAACGGCAGAGCTGATTGTTCAAGGTACAGAACAACCAGCCGCTGATCTCATGTCTTTTTGGTGCTTGGCTTTCCATGTCTATGAGCGTATATGAACACAGAAAAATGCCAAAATAAGGTAGCCGCTCAATTTACAGTACATTGTGTAACCTTAGAAACACTGTACTAGTTACCAGTTTAGGAACGGATCAACATTTGATGTCGTGCGTTAGAGATAACATGTACATTCCATTTTGAGAATTTAGCCAAGTGTTAAAATATTGTCTTTTATTTTAGGTTCATGCTCTGAGATAATCAGGTAAATACTTTTGCATTTTATTCGTTACAAATTAAAGTTGACTATTTCCACCTCTGCCATTTACATGTTAAAATATTGCATAATGTACCTGAAAATGTTATATGTATGATCTTATTTTGTCAACAGTCCTATAGGTTCTGTCATTTCTGCTCCAAACACCACTGAGCCACCTGCAGTGAAACGTGTAGTAAATGGCCTGTCAGGTGAGCAGAATGTCTCCAAGGCGACAGAGAGGCAGGAGACAAAGGAGAGTCAGAGATTAGCAACTGTCCTTAGGGATGGCAGAGCAGAGTCCCTGACAGAGGACCCCGGGGGCCCTTGGTGTGAGAGCCGCAGTTCCATCGTTCTGAAGACGGTCAGGATGCAAGGACCCAGCAGAGAGGTTTCGGCAGGACTCACAGCACAGTCTTCACACTGGGGCCAGGGCGCAGTGTCCCACAATCCCCCACAGGAGTCTAGGGGGTGTATTTCATTGGAGACCCCACCCCAGTTTGAAATGAAACCTAAGAACCAGGATGTTCTGGAAGGGGAAAACGTTGTATTCAGTTGCAAGGGTAAGGAGGATTATTTCACTTGAACGTCATGAAATACCATTTTAACAAGAGCCTCACTTTAAGCAAACTACTGACGGTTATTGCATGTATTACATTTCATGGTTTAGCATGAAAAGCAAGTGAACTGTGTTTCTCATTGATGTAGCAGCAGTGCCGTGTACACCCAGGTGTGCTCCTCTCAGCACCTGTCACCTGTAGGCTGGCAGCAGCCATGACCACGAGCCCTGTGCTCTGTGCTCCAGTTTCAGGCTTTCCGGAGCCCGTCCTGAGCTGGATTAAAGACGGGCTTACTCTGAGGGGAGGCGCGGATGGTGTGAAGATTGAGCATGAGGGGAGCGAACACCTCCTCAGCCTAGAGAGGGTCCAAAAGGAGAATTGTGGCATTTATGGCTGCACAGCCATGAACAGGCAGGGAAAGGTCTCAGCCAGCTGGACACTGAGTATAAAGGGTAGGGCTAAACTTCGGAAATACTGAACCCATTTCAGTAAGACCACTGTGTCGACTGAGCAAGCTCACAGAACAGATGTCATTACAGGCTCTCAGTTAAGAGTGTAGTCTGTATTAACGTGTCTTTAGTGTACTTACATCTGCCACACACTCATGCACACACTGACATCACCTGCAGAAGTCAAAGTCACAGCTGTTTTTCATGGTGAGAAACTGCTTGTAGTTGAGGTACATGATAGCTCAGTAGGAAGGAGTCACGCTGAGTACCTAAGAAATTACGATCGTGTGATGAATTCCTTATGTTCTTAGCAGCCTCGTTGAAAGATAGCGGTTCTGAAGGCCTAGTGAACATCCGTCTTTCCATCTTTTTGAAGCTAATAGATGAGCTGGTCTCAGTTTAAGTAAGAGGAAGTAATGATGCTTTTTAAAGCTTCAGGAACTCAATGGGGATTTTCTGGAAAAAAGCTTTGGTAATTTAATAGTTCAAGGAAAACATTTGACATGGCTCACCGAACAGTTGAATAATATTGTAAGTAATTTGTGTTTAAGTGACATAGTTACTGGCCATTCCGAGATGTTAAACCATTGGCCTGACTTCAAACATTAATATGTTACTCATCTTTATTTAGTCCTCAGGGCTGAGAATAAAAGCGTAGCTAAAAAGATAAAATATGGACAAACCTGATATGATTTGTCCATACTAATTAATTACCATTGCATATATACATTGTGCCTAACTTTATGAAGTAAGGAGAGAAGGGTATCAGACAGCATCTTGTAAAGATAAGTAACAGATTTCTGACTTTAAGAGGATTAGCGTGAAACACTATCCACTGTTACCACCTGCTGGTGGCCAAGATTGCTGCGCATCATGAGGTCGTTTTTGCATTGGTGCCTTGAGTTTTTAAGCTTACAGTCATTCAAATATGTTTCACCTTTAAGTGATGTGGGTGAGCCCATTAGTAAAAACAGGCATTTATTTAGGGGTGTATTTTTTCAGGGTGTTGTAGTGGCTCTGAGGTTAGCTTTATCACCTCGCATGGCTAGCAGTGTGTGTATGATCCTGGCCTCAGCTCTGTGTGTGTGGCCTCTGCGTGTTCTCCCTGTGCACGCATGTGTGTGCGTGTTTGTGTGTGATTGTGTGTGTGTGTTAACTCTGTGTGTACCACTTTCCTCCCACAGCCTAAAGACACAAGGTTTGGGTTAATTGGTGACTAAGTTGGCTGTGTGCGTGTGTGTGTGTGTGTGTGTGTGTGTGTGTGTGTGTGTGTGTGTGTGTGTGTGTAGGTGAACATTTGCCCTGATATGGGCAAGTCACCCATGCACAGATGTTCTTGTGTGTCTTTTGTTTAGCACAAGACTCCCTTAAACCCTGAACTGGTCAAGTGGTTTTAGAAAATGAATGAACAAATATTTGAAGTTCCTGTGACCCTGTCCAGGAAAAGCAGTTGGTTAATATATGGATGAATGGACGTTTTTGCAGTTTATACCAGAACCAACTGTATATTTGACCTCTGTTTTAACTGTGAACTTGTGCGCTGTGATACAATGTATTTCCACAACAATGCAAGTGGAGACAACGGAATGTTTTTTTTCAAACATACTTGAGACTTGTTCACAAGGCCATTTGGAAATTCAGTGGTTCATCTGAAGTTTATGGGGTGCTGTGGGAAATAAACGGTTCCTAATGAAATCCTAGATAAATTTGCCAACGTTGTGGGGCGATTATATAACAACTGTCAGTATCAGGGTGATTTTACTGGATTAGAAATATGAATTTTGGGAAAGTGTTTACTGTCAGGTAGGCCGAGAATGACATTTGCGTTGCTGTTGCTTTACGAGCACATGTATCAGTGGGAATACTGAGAACATCTGAGCGGACTGCAAGAGAGTGGATTGTGGGGGATTGTGGGGGATTGGAGACTGTTTCGCTTCTCAGTCCTATGGAGGCTGTCAACAGGACCGTGCCAAATGACTCTGCAGCAAGTCGTCCAAACACGGCATCTCCATGCGTGCAGCAAGGATAGCTTTTTAGCCCTCCGTTAGACAGTGCTGTTTAAGGGTGGTGTCAGTATGAGGAACGATAGTGTGGCACTGACATGACAGTGACAATAAACATCATTGTACTGGTGCTATAGGGATACTGCTGACTGGTGAGGATGGACACACTTCTGCAGAACTGACCTGGTATTGATCTCGTGCATGCAGACTAGATAAGATCTAGAGTGGAAGGCAAGGCCCCAGAATTTAGCAGTGTCCTCACAGGCTGTTCTGTGACTGAAGGCCAGCATATTGTTCTTCACTGTACTGTGGTTGGGACACCTTTACCTCAGATTACCTAGCTCCTAAATAGCCAGAGCTCACCTTTACTGCACAATGGTGAAATGTTTAGTCAGCTTTCCAAACATGTGCAGTGTGAGTCACACAGTAGAAAGGCATACTGTAACCAGTTAGGAATCAAATTGCGATAATGGTGGTCAAACTATAAAGCCTTTTCCTATTACAACATCCATTTTCCATCACTCATCAGTGCGCAGGTGGATTTCTCATCAGCAGGGGGCAACAACGAGTCCTGTATGATTTTTATACCCTATTTTGTTGGAGAACTCAGCACTGATGTCACTAAAATATTTTTATCAAAATATGCTATGAAAAATGTTGATAAATATGGAAAATATTTGTGATTAAAATAACATTAAATGTAGAAAAGATTTTTATAAGTGGGAAATTGATAGATGTGTTTTAGTTCAGCTTGTTTTCCCTTTTTAAAGCCACAGTGTTGGATGTGATAGTTGATAGGGTGAAATTCCAGTGAAGAAGATGGAGCGTGTCACCCTCAGAACTGGTTTTAAAGTATCTTGCCTTCACAAGATAGCAATTACAAAAAAAAATTGATTTCTATTTTTAATATTTCTGTTCTGGTACAACTGAGCAAACTAAAATAAATAATAAAGTAAAATAAAGTCATGGAGACACAGCAGGCCTTAGAAACAGTACTGTTTCACACAACGCATGATCCTTAGGACACCAGGCTTAGGATAAGCAGCTATGGACACCTGTACTTTCTTAATCCAGTTTTGGAAACCTGCATGGATGGCAGTTTTCTTTGACAAACCAACTTATTTTCAGTGTGTAGATCCAGTGAGGTGACAAGCGCTCAAAAGAAACAGTGCGACTAATATTCTGACAGTTAGCTAAGAACACGGGAGAGGCAGAACACGTGCGCCACAGAACACCTTGTGTTACAGCAAGCCATTCCTACCCTTCTTCACAGCTGAAGTTCCTATACTTCTTAGCGCTGGCTCCAGGTCTCTTCCTGCTGCTGCTAAATGTAGCCTTAGCAATAATTATAATCAGCAATGAAGCAATCCTAACTGAGTCTCATAAAGGAATACTTATATATGTTGTAGGACATAAAATATAAATGAAGGGGTCTGTTTTTTTTTCCTGATTTTTCAGGTAATTATGAAATACATATAGGAAGAGTAAGGAGAGAAAAATGTTAGATATGCAGGTCTTTCCCTGAACAGGATAACCATCATTCTACCTCAATTTAAATGAACACAGTATAAACTAGTTCCTGGAAAAAATGTAATTTTGGTAATGTTTTTTAGGCGACTATGCATGACATTTCCAGTTGGCTATTCATTCCACTGAATTTATGTGTTCATTCTGGAACAGACTCATTTGTCCCGTTCTGTTTTACTGGCTAAGCAGAACTGTGGATGTTGTGTGTTGCCATTTAGGGGGATCATGGATGAGGCAGTATCTCAGATGCAGAATAAACATTAATTAGTTGGAGGAATATTTTCAAACTGCTTCCTATTTTTCTTTTATCATTTCTTTCACTGACTGAACAATCTCAAAATATCCTTTTTACTACAGATTGGAGTGTGTTGTGTTTTCACTGGTAAATTTGCTATCATCATCGTTATATTTGTCACCGGGTCATCTTGGGTATCCTCCCTCCCAGACAAGCCCATCTGCTGTGCCCGCTCCTCGTTTGATGCCAGCGTGGCCCAGCTGGCAATCCGAGACACCTTGCTGGAGGACGAGGGTTTGCTGAGAACTCCCATGGCAGAGAGGCCTAGTAGTAGTGGTACCTGGGTTCAGGTCAAAGGTCAGTCTCCAACCTCTGGTCCCTGGGGTGAAGACAAAGAAGGCCTGCTCACACCCCCTTGTCAATGATGTCAGTCAGTCAACTTCTATACTGCTTAATTCTGTTAAGGGTCATGGGGAAGCCTGCAGCCCATCCTAGAACGCATAGGGCAGGGGACACCCAGGGCAGGGTGCCAGTCTACCACAGGACACACACACACACACACACACACACACTATAGACAATTTGGAGAAACCAATCAACCTAACCCTCATGTCTTTGGACTGTAGAAGGAAATCGGAGAACCCAGAGAAAACCTACCAAGCACAGGGAGAACATGCGAACTCCACGCACACAGACCCAAGGTGGGAATCAAACCCCAGGCCTGGAGGTGTGAGGCGACAGAGCCAAACACCACGCTACCATGCCACATCATAAATGATGTGTGTGTGATAAATCCCCTCTTCTCTGCCAAATTATATTCCAGCAAGGCCTTTGTGTCTGTGAGATTCACTGTGAGCCCTCTCTGTGTTGACCAGCAAGACCTTTGTGTCTGTGAGATTCACTGTGAGCCCTCTCTGTGTTGACCAGCAAGGCCTTTGTGTCTGTGAGATTCACTGT
>JABJVR010017727.1:0-11099 GCA_025773905.1 Chitala chitala | reverse complement strand
CCCCCCCCCCCCCCCTCCCCCCCCCCCCCCCCGCCCCCCCCCCCCCCCCCCCCCGGCGCCGCGCCCCAGCCGAGGCGGCGGCACAAAACAACATGTAATTTCTGATATGGATGAATCCACTGATGGCTGTCTCAGTAAAGCACGCTGAGCAAGTCAAGGACTGACAGGTGACAGTTCAAACTGGTATACAGTGCTATAAAACTCTGTGGAGATGAATTAAGTTTTACATAAATATACGTTTGCTGTTGTGTGGGCCAGCAGGTCTCTGTCTATATAAGGTATACTGGTATTTATTTATACCACGCTGTGAATCTGCCTTATGATAACCTGTTTATTACATTTGTTATGCTTCTAACTCTTATTAAAAACAAGAACATGCGTGAGGTACAAAAACATGAGCTGAGACTGAAAATGTATCTACTTTCTGCCCACTAGAAGGCTTTTAAATACTACTTCATTGCGCTTGAAATAAGATGGGCTACGTATGTCCATGATAGATTTCCGTTTGTGCATGTCTGAGATTTAAAGCACGGTGCAGGAAACTGCAGTGACAGGAGGGTAATGTGATGGCGTCACCTGTTTATGTGCAGACATATATTCCACGTTTATGAGATATTTAATTTTCCTCTGTCGTGTGATGTCTCAGTTCATGTATCATTCCCCTTGATATAAATTCTGCTGCAACCTTATGAACTTCCACTAGGAAAAGAACTCGTGTCTCATCCCATCTAATGGGATCTGTCTAATGGGAATGTCTTTTATGGAAACGTTCCGTGTCTCATGAAACGCAGTACGAGGTCATTAGCACTCATATTATTTTGTTCAGAATTCAGCTGAGGATGATTAAAGTCACATGAAAGCTAGGGAGTTATTTTCGTCTTTGTGAAAGTAGTATGTCGCAACGAGTCGCGTTTGTTCATTGTGGATGTGATACACGAATTGTCCTTTCGTGGAAGACTAGATTTCCTGGTGTTTACTTGACTATTGATGACGTTCAGAAGTTACAAGAACTTCTTCTCAGTGAAAGTTTTTAACGGGAAAAAAAATTTGATAGTATCATTTATGTGGATGTTATGACAGAACATTTGCTTAAAAATGGCAATGGATGGATTGCATGATTAATCCATTCCATCCATCCATTAGCTGACTGCTTATCCTCTTGAGGGTTGTAGTTGGCCTGGAGGCAGTGGACACCCTGGACAATGTGCCAACCCATCACAAGTCATGCACACACATAATAAGGGCAATTTGGGTTGGCCAATCCACCTAACCGACATGTCCTTGGGGCTGTGGGAAGAAACTGGAGAAGCTGGATGAAATCCATGCAAACACAGGGAGAACATGCAAATTTCACACACACAGACACACACACACATGCGCACGCACACAGTGCCAAGAGCCAGATTTGAACCCACAGAGGAGTCTGGAGGTGTGGAGCAACAGTGCTACTCACTCAGTAGTACAATTTGTCCAGTAGAATAAATATATCAGGAGACCAATTATGGGTTAAAGTGTTTGATAACTCCAAATGGTGCACATCATTCTGAGACACAGCCTGAGATTTGTGCTATAACAAGTGAAGGTATAGTGCTCTCAGAGAAAGCGCTCTCATACCAGATGTTCCACCAGTGACCATGTGCTGGTCCCTCAGTGCGATGAGGGACCAGTGTCCCAAAACTCACTTATTGTTGTTGTCCCAAACTTAATGCTCAGATTTCAGATATTACATAAGCTAGTGTTACAAACTGCTTATGGGGCTTCTCCTGTTTGTTTTATTGGACAATTTATTTGTGTTATTTTTTTTTTTTTGGAGGGAGGGAGGTCATTAGTATCATATTCAATTTGCATCACACTGTGTAACCCCCAGCTGTCCCCAAACCCGGCTGGTGTTTATTTTAACGTTTGTATTTTGCTTAGAATAGTTTGAGCGTATAGCTCAACTATTCCACAATTACAGAATGCCGTTATGGACCCTCAAGAGCAGTCAGCATGATCTGAAAAAAGAAATATGTACTTTCAGACAAATTTGCAGGGAAAAGATGGATGTATTAGAAGCAGGAGAAATGCCCAACTGAAAAACGATACCTTTAGGGCTGCTAGTTTAAACGTGACTTGGTGTCGGCCTAGTGTCCCCCTGGCAGCGGTTCGCTCCACACACTCTGCAGTTTTACTGCCACATTGTTTCTTGTCAGCGATTAAATTTAAAATAAATATCGCCGGGAGCCATTTCCTGGAGACTTTCATACTATTTTTAGTATTACCAAAAAAGGAAAATTCCAGAGGACATAAATGCACGGGTGGGCCCTCTCCCAGGAACAAGGACCAGAGAGAACGTTCCCTCCCCTGATTAGATTTATCAGTCATGGTCTTGTACCTCCAGATATATTTGGTATAAATGATTTCACGTCACTGAGCTATGCAGGGGCCCCGTTTTCATACGTAAGTCCCCTGTTCCAGATTGAGCCACAGATTTTAAAATCATAAAATCCTGCTGCTCTCTTTTAAGTGTAGTGGTTAACAGACATTTGGGTCCTAATAAACTGGCATGGCTGTACTACTTTGCTCATCATCTTAAGGGGAAGGATGAACTCATAAAATAAGGAAACTCACTGGGCGCGAGGTTTGCCCAGATTCGTGCATTGTGACGTACGCAGTAAAATCACGAGTGTAAAATATACAGTGTAAAAATGAGGGACTGCTTAAAGTAACTCTCTGCAGTGGTATGTGACCGCTGTGAAAAGTTGTGTGAAAAGTATGTGCTCCAAATTAGTGTTAACATGAACTCTTTAAGTGTTGCATTACACTGCTGATTTAACTGTGTTTGCTGTCTTCTGACAGGACCTAACCGTAGTCTTAAGATGAATGAAAACAGATACTTCATTTAATAAGAAAATTTATTTCTTTGAACCATAGGAAGACAACATAAAATTGTTTTACAGCCCTTTAAATTTGGAGTGCAGTGACAGTAGTGTAGGTTGTCTGAAAAACTTGAAAACAAAGACGAAATTTCAGCAATTCTGTAAATATTGCTGGCTGAGTTTACTAACAGGAAGTGTTTCACAAACCATATCGTGAAGGTTTATTCTTTCTTGTTAGGGTAAACTCACTCCAGTTGAATACAGCTTTTCTATCAAAACATAATTTAATTTGACTGTCCGTCCTATGTATATGCGATATGATGTAATTATCCAGAATTGCACACAATACAATATTTGCTGCTATTTCTAGTAACGTTTTGATGTACAAAATGTCTTCTTTTATAATTTGTTCAGATTTTCAGAATTGAGCACTTGTCTCACCAGCTTTTGTGGCTTCTGTTTAGATGAGGCTAAAATAAAGAAGAGGCCAGCACCAAAGTCAACCCTTAAACAAGGTAAAATGCCCATCTTTTCTGACAAACCAACACAAATGGCGTCCCAAAGGTTAACATTAATCTCTATTTCAGACAGGACATCAGCAGAGTATGTAGCATGTGCTCTGCAGATGTTTGTGTGTAAGTATTGTTTTCCACAAAGACTGTTACTCTTGCAAACAATGGCGTAGCAGATAAAGTTTGCTTCTGGCTGGGAGCTGGAGAAGTGTAGCTACCGCCCTCGTACATTTTCATCACATGAAGATGAAACTGAAGCCATTTAAGAAAAGTCTGGTCATTCTTCTGTAGGACAGGACTTTATAATCCCATCAGCTGTTGTGTTTAAAATGAAAGTTCATAACCTTCAAATGATGTCTCACACAATGAATTTATGGAATACCAGGAAGAGCCAAAGAATTCACAGGGAGTAGATCAAAATGATATTGTGTCTTGCTCTGTCAATGTACTCCAGATCAAAATGATGTTGTGTCCTGCTCTGTTGATGTTTCCAGCCATCCCCCCTCAAATAACACAGTTTCCTGAAGACATGAAGATCTTGGCAGGGGAGACGGTACACCTGCTCTGTAAGTTTGTAGGTGCCCAACCAATCACCTGCACCTGGCTCAAATTTCGAAAACAGGTAAGCTTCATGTGCAGGTTTTTTGTTTTCTGCCAGCTGTCGCAGTGCATCTGTATGCAACATTGTAAAGTTTTAGACTGCAGAAGATAGATGTCTTTGAGTGTTATTTGATTTTCCAACACAAATCCCCACTAAATGTTCTGGGATTGCCTGCACTGAACTCATACGTTACAGTCTACCAAGTCTTCCGGTACTGAACCGTCCGAATAATTTCAATGTTTATCTGTGCACCGCCTTTTCAGATCCATTCTGGAGAAGATGATGTCTCCATAGAAACCACAGAGACAACAAGCCAGCTGACCATCTCGCCCACACAACAGGAGCACTGTGGCTGTTACACCGTCGAGTTAAAGAACAAGTTTGGCACCAGACAGGCTGCTCTCAACCTCACCATTGTTGGTATGGCCCATCTTTGTGATCCTGTAAAGGGGTTGAACATTTTTAACAGTTAACATGTAGGTCAAAGATGCTAAGTGTACGCTTACATTCTTGCATGTATATTTGTTTAGAAATAGTAAACCACTACCATGTAAAGGTGGTTGTCGAAATATTATGTAATATATTTTATGTGCTGTAATAAAGTAGTACAGCTGCAATTTTCCTGTCGTGATAGGGCTGCTTTTATTGCTCTTATAACGAGGTTAAATCTGATAGTCATGAACCTAATATAGTATTAATTAAAGATTTGTCTCTTGTGTCCTCCATGTTTCTGTGCAATTTTGTACATTTAAAAATAACACCCGATACCCTAGCCCGAGGCTCAGGGTGCACCTATTGGTTTTCTGCCCCTTTGAGATGAGATCTCCAATTTCCCAGCAGCGGTCCTGGCCCTGGGTAACGAGGCTCAGAAGGTGAACAGGTCCCTGTGCTGCGCAGTCAGCCGGGCCTCCGATGGCCTTTTATGGCTTTGTTTTTCTTTCCAGCCATTCATTTTTTGCAAAGGACTTTGCCGCTGCTGCCGGCGGGGAGCATATCCAGTTTGGCGGAACAGAATGGGGCAGCTTCATTGTGCTTCCCAATAGCACTGTTTACTTCTGCTGGATGTAAAGGGCCATTCAGAGAACTCGTCAGGGCCTTACGGCACCTCTCCTGCTGTTTAAACGCACTGTGGTTATGTTTTGGCTGCTTTTTCTTTTCATAACATTGCAAAGAGAGACAGCGGGCTAGATTTATGAGCGATTTGGATTGGGTTGGTTCTGGGAGAGTAACTACACTGCTGAACGCCAAAATGTGATATGTGTTTTACCCCTGTCTGTCCACGTTGCATCTCCCTTAATGCAGGCCTCTGCAATGAACCTGTAAGATTGTGGTATCACAACCACCTGTGGCCAGGTATCGTAATGAGTTGCAAATTGGCACAGGTGTGTCACTTCACCTGAGTTTTGTGATTTCAGGCTCGGTCTGATATTGTGACAGGGTGTTTTGGACAAAGTGAGACATCTCTGTGACTGCTAAAGAGAACTGCATTTGGCTTGGAGAGTGAACCTTGCAGGCGAATTCTCGCTGATGGCGGGGTAAATAAGAGCTGTGAAGCCATAAGTCACACTGACCTGCTTTAGTAGCACGAGGTCCACGTGCATCGTCTCTGTGACAGCAGTGCTTCCTCTGGATGAGGTCTGCCGTGTTCCCCTGGGATACAGTGCATCACGCTTGCCAGACTGCTGCGCCTCGTTCACTCACACAGAACCAGTCTGGTTCCTACCTCAGGACTTGCTTAATTTTTAAGCCTGTCGTCAAGACGGATTTTCGGTTCTTTTTTTACTTTTGGGAAGCTGGAAGATTTTTCATTTATTTCAACAGTTGTCCTTGACTGTGTGCTTTTACAAGGACTATATATTTTTGGATACTTATATGTCAGTTACACTTCTTACGCTGGGTATCATTCATCCGCTCTGCAGATCTAATATTTGAAGGGTGTAAAAAAATTAAGATTTACACGTATACATTGTGGAACTTCAAACAGATGAAAGGCACTTCTTCAACTGAAACTACTTCTTTGCCCTGAGTTTGGTCACTTATATCTAAATGAATGACTCGTAGTAGCTTTACTAAATACGTTGCATTTCTAGGTCTGCGTGGGCGGCTCCAGTGCATTTCTATTTGTAGAAACTTTGCTTTTTTGACTGCCGCTTATACAGTTGGTGCTTTGCAGACAAGCCGGACCCACCTGCCCGTGTGCCTGCAGCATCGGACATCCGCAGGTCGTCCCTCACACTGTCTTGGTACGGCCCCACCTATGACGGAGGCAGTGCGGTGCAATCCTATCACCTGGAGATCTGGGATTCGGTGCAGAAGGAATGGAAGCACCTTTTCTCCTGCAACAGCACCTCCTACTGTGTCCAAGACCTGCTGCCGGACAGGGAATACAAGTTCCGTGTTCGGGCTGTCAATGTTTACGGCATCGGGGACCCAAGTGCTGAGTCTGAGCCAGTCAAAGTTGGGGTAGAAGAAGAAGGTGAGCGCCCCCTAGTGGCAAGATAATTGTATGAAATATACATTTTTTATTACAACAATAAGAAAAAATAAATAATAATTAAAGAGAAGCCAACCTGAGGTACCTGGTGCCTTTGTCTTATAGGATTCTTATACTGTCATTGTTGTTTTGTTTCCTTTTATCAGTTTTACTTTGTTCTCAGTTAAAGCTTGAAAAGATCCTACAAATTCTTGGATCATAAAAATTTGTTTTCTTACCCACGTGATGGTCCCTTTAAAATTCATAAACAGTACAACCAATATATGCATTCCTTTGTTACTCTTTTAGCGTAATTAATACACTTAGAGCCAGGGACATGTTTACATTATGTGGAGATCAGTTTTTAAAATAGTACTATATTATATGGGGCTAATTCTTAGAGTAAGAACTAACACATGACCTTGAGTTAATGGAAAAAAATTTTTTATTAGAAAACCAAGAGGAGGATGATGGTGATGCATCGGATGAAGGTACGTGCTCAGTTTGAAAAAATAAAAATGATTTATCTTCAGTTTATAAAGTGCTTTACTTATAGGTCAGCCTTCAAACTCCAAGATCGTTTGCAAATACAGACCACAGGAAAATAATTGTCATATTATATACCAGCATTACTTCTAATATTGTTCATAGCACTTTTGAAATCTGACCTGGGAACAGTAAAGCAGTGAAATGACAAACACCACGTTTCAGATATTGACAAGTGCTCTTTGCCCTCAGATTCATCGTAACACAATTGTTAATATATCTCTACAGATTCAGAGAAAGAGCCCTGTTACAGGGACGTGGTCATTAAAACGGATCAGAAATTAAAAGATTGTTACGATGTAGAAGAAAGACTTGGAACGTGAGTTAACAGTTCATGCATGATTACAAGCATGTGTGATTTTCATCTAAACTATGTGTTATGTGCACATTCCTTCAACCAGCTGGTTCTGGAAAACTCACCATTTCCAAGAGTGATTCTGAGTTTGTTGTTTTTTTTTTTCAGGGGGAAATTTGGACAAGTGTTTAAACTTGTGGAAAAGGCAACAAGAAAAGTGTGGGCGGGAAAATTTATCAAGGCCTATTCGGCTAAAGAAAAGGAAAATATAAGGCAGGAGATTGGCATCATGAACTCTCTGCACCATCCCAAACTTGTGCAGTGCATCGACGCGTTTGAGAGCAAGTCCGACATAGTCATGGTTCTGGAACTGTGAGTACCACGTGCTTTCATGTCCCAGGCATGCATGTGTGTAAAACATCCCTTATAGCAGTAGTAGAATACCTCCGGAACAAAGGCTACTTGTGGCCCACCAACCAGCATAAAATAGCTCTTTGGATGTTGCCTTTTTAACATTAATTTCTCATTTCAAACCATCTTGTTTCAGGTAAAAATATTTTAAATACAAAGTGTCATGCAAACAAATTCAAATTATCCAATCAGATACAGCGCCATTTGCAACCATAGGGATCTGAGGCCTGATACAACTTTAAAAGTTGTTAATGTGGCTTCCGTAGGAGAAAACACTTCTCCAGCCCTGCCTTACACAGTGGTATGTTTGCAGCTGATTAAGCAGGCTGGGGGCCCCAGGTTGCCTGATCAGAACTATGCCTGTTTGAATGTGCACCTTGCACTGAGAGCCACCTGCACCATATATAGGAAACAACAGGCAGACAGGAAGTGAACAGAGCACAAAGTCCCCCTCCCCCCGGGCCACTTCCTCCCTGGCATGCAGAGTGGAAAAAGGATTGGTCCAAATCTCTCTGGCCGGCATTTATTGGTGCTGAAACAATATTGTCTTATTTACAACGTCTTTTAGATGTCTGAGAACATTTCAGTCCCCTTTCTCTCTGACTCCATAAATCTCCAGATGGGTTCAGACCTTAGTAAAATAAGAGTTGTTTGTTCCTTGAGTTGTACACGGGTGTTTCTTGCCAAGTATACACAATACACATTCCATTTGAGTTTTTTTTTTGTGGTTAGACTACAGTAGAAATTTATCTTTAGTTTACGTTTGTGTGTATGTAGATTTTAGATGGGATTTTTTTGCAGGCAGATGTTCAATAGAAGATATATTTTTTGATTGTAAAACTTTGTCAATAAATGTTAGCTCCAAGAATAGAATATATCAGGATATGACCTTCCTATTTGTCTGTGTGTGTGTGTGTGTGTGTGTGTGTGTGTGTGTGTGTGTGTGTGTGTGTGTGTGTGTGCATAAATACAGAAATATATACATATACAGTACTGTGTTCTGCCGTGATGGAGTTCGTTACACGTTGGAAAAAATGCTGTAAGGTGCAGTAAATAATTAAAACATTATTTTCATAATTTATCGGAAATTCCAGTTGTTTCATTTTGCCGGTCTTGTAAGCAGCTGTACTAATCATTGGCTGGTTTGTCAGAACTGCTGCCACTGGGTGGTGCTGTTACATTAGCCAAAACCATGAGATCACAGCTGAATCTGATGTGGGGTTCTTCTCTGCCTTCTTGGCGCCCTTCAGGATCTCCGGCGGGGAGCTCTTTGACCGGATCATTGACGAGGACTTTGAGCTCTCAGAGCGTGAGGTGATAAAATACATGCTGCAGATCATCGACGGCGTCCATTTCATCCACAAGCAGGCCATCGTGCACTTGGACCTGAAGCCTGAGAACATCATGTGTGTCAACAAGACTGGCAGTCGGATCAAGCTCATTGACTTCGGCCTGGCTCGTCGACTGGGTACTTTACCGTGTATCTTAACCTGCTTCAGTCAACGTTATTGATCTGTATTATTATTAGTTTACTAACCGTTTACAACCAGACAAGTTTTGTCTTCCTAAGTGCCTAAGTAACAGTGGACATTCAGTGTTTGGTACTGCTAAGAATGTCTCATTAACTGACTTGAATTGCTTGTGTTATGGGGGCGACCTGGGTTCAAACTCCCAACCTCGCAGCCCGTACAAATTTACCAGACAAGACGATTAGCTAAAGACCCGAGACCCTTGCTTGGGGAACTAATCGTACCCTTGTCCTGACTATTGGGGATTCTCACCATATCACTTTCATACCTCTACACTTGTAACTTACTTCTTACCTTGTTTCCAATGTGTACCCACAGAAAATGCTGGATCCCTCAAAGTTCTGTTTGGGACCCCTGAGTTTGTCGCCCCAGAGGTGATCAACTATGAGCCGATCAGCTACCAGACAGACATGTGGAGTATTGGAGTAATATGCTACATTCTGTAAGTTTCATTAAATATCTGTCTCAGCTGTGACCAGTCACATATTCCACGGGAGCTGTAGTAATGGAATACTGGCTCCTTAGCTAAAAACTGAGGGCAGCTTGTATTATATTTTAAGTGGGTATAGAACATCAAGGACACGTAGATTTCTTCGGGGCTGCTTTTAGAGGCAGATCCTTTTGGGTAGCTTATTTGAAGCTCTTCCTCTATCGTGCTTCTGGTGTCCTCACTGTACAGTTGGTCTAGAGCTTTCACCTGCATCTTGCATTGTGTTTGTTTTGTGTTTAATGGTGTTAGGTTGTTTTAGGGTTTTCTTTCTGTTATCACTCATGAGCTAGCCTGAGTTTTTGTTATTTAAAATTCTTGTAAGTTCTTGTTTTCTGGTTTGTCACTTCTAGTTTCAGCACACTCTACTCATAACACTAGCTATGCTTCAGGAGTTTTTTTGCACCTTTCTGAACAGATGGCCAGCCACCCAATCAGGTGTTCAGCTGAAGGTAGTTTGTGTGTTTCTGAGTGGTTGGCCAGCCAATCAGATCCTCAGTTGGACCTAGCTTACACATTTCTGAATGGATAGCCACCTGATCAGATCTTCAGTTGCCATTAAAATTAAGTGGTGTAAAAAGACATGTAATTTGCTTAATTCAA
Source organism: Chitala chitala (assembly GCA_025773905.1). Classification (NCBI taxonomy): domain Eukaryota; kingdom Metazoa; phylum Chordata; class Actinopteri; order Osteoglossiformes; family Notopteridae; genus Chitala; species Chitala chitala. The sequence goes on along the minus strand of JABJVR010017727.1, from coordinate 784 downwards.
GGTCAAAGCCAAGTTCAAAGTTGCATATTGTCAAAAGCATTTTTATCAAAGGTTGTCATATGAATCTTGCTAGAACTTGTAATAAAATTAAATTACTTTTGATAAAGAAGAATTACTTTTAATATGATATTTATACACAAACAGGTGTGTCTCAGATAATGATTAAAGCAAACATGTCTGATGAAGTGTAGCTAAATGCTTTTTAACTGTGAGTACTGTCCGAATTAAACACCAGTCACTGTTGCTGGATTTGTAATAAAGTGTGTGATACAGTGCTATGGACGTGCTATAGGTTTGTCACACCTGTACGTTTTCTGACCTCTCCCCCCACCACCACCATCATTGTCCCAGGGTCAGCGGACTCTCTCCATTCATGGGGGACAATGACAACGAGACGCTGTCCAATGTCACCTCAGCCACCTGGGACTTTGAGGACGAGGCCTTCAACGAGATTTCAGATGAGGCCAAAGACTTCATCAGCAGCCTCTTAAAGAAAGATCTCAAGTTAGTTTTGGTCTCACATCAAATAAGGTTTTTAAGGGTATTTGGTTGTGGAGTCTTAGGTTCTATAATAACTGTTGAAACATTTTTTTTGCAATGCTTTGTGTGAAATCTTTAATGAGTTAAATTGCTTTGTATAACTTCCTCATGACAAATGAAATAGAGGAGAAAGAGTAACTGTACAATGTGACTAAAATACACTCACCGGCCACTTTATTAAGTACACCTGTTCAATTGCTTGGTAACACAAATTGCTAATCAGCCAATCACATGGCAGCAACTC
>JABJVR010017707.1:25853-40668 GCA_025773905.1 Chitala chitala | reverse complement strand
CTGGAGCCCATCCCAGAGCACATAGGGCGCAGGGCAGGGGACACCCAGGGCGGGGCACCAACCCACCACAGGGCGCAGGGCAGAGGGCACCCAGGGCGGGGCGCCAACCCACCACAGGGCACTGAAACAATGTCACGATATTGAAAACCAACCTGGTTTCAGCGATGCTGGGTCCTGGCAGAATCAATTCCTTCAGCTGCGCAGTCACAGGAATGTGTGCATGTTGTGCAGCTGGACACACAGGAAGCGGATGAGCTCACTCCAAACATAAAGGTCTTACCTCAAGCGCATAAATAGGATGAAGGCCACCAGGAGAGCCACCAAGGAGATGCAGTGTCCCATGTAGTTTATGATCACAGCTATATGGTAGTGCAGTTTGCTCTTCTTCTGTAAGCGAGGGGAAAAAAGAGACATGTTAGCATGCCACCACAGAATGAGATCAGCCTATTTCCAACATCAAAGCAGCGTTCCTCAAATGTGGAGAGTTCAATCAAAATGGCTGGAGAGGTCTGCAATGTGACTCCCTTGATAGGGAATTTGAGTTTCTGCTGTAAAATCAGCCATGATATTTAACTTTCTAGTGTGCTACTTTGCTCTGAGTCTGGGGTATATTCATTTTTTAATGTAATCTGTTCTCTAAAAGACAGAAGCAAAACTTGGAGAAAAGCAAGAGCCCTTAGTTGTTAAATCACACCTCCACATGTTTATGTTCCTTAATTACCACATAAACCTAATTTATGCGGCTGGGGGAGGAGAATAAACTCGCAAATGGCTGAACTCATACAGATTTGTGCCTGGGTTTTACTCTTTAATTAGACGCCTCCACATTTCCGCTGTACAATCTTCCATCCTGTGGATGAACGAAATCCTACAGCTCTGGTCACATTCAATAAGCACATACTCGCAAACAGACTTGCACCTTTTCATAAAACCTCTTTGCTGTTGGTGTTCAAATATCGGTGCTCTTCATGTCATTTCTCGTTTTTCGTCATAACCAAACTCGCTAATAGATCACATGTCCAAAGGGGGCTGGGGGTGGTCCAAGATTTTTTTTTATCAGTAAACTGAGCTTCACTAAATGCAGTGCCCCGCTTTCATTAACGTGTGTTATGGTTGTTCATCGCCTGAAACATGTTCATTGAATGACAAGTAAAGTATGATCTTTGAGGGCTAATAGGTGAACTGGGATTTCTTTACATGTGGCATTAAATTACATCATTTAGGTAATTATTTGGACTCTACCTTCAGCTCCAAGACTCAACCACATGGTTATTAGAGCCTTGTACCCTCTGGTCTAAAGCAGTCAGAGTAAAGTATCCATAATTTAAGGCAGGTTCCCAACCTTTTTATCAGCTTAGATAAAAGTATCAGGAACTATGTGTATCTGCACGAATAATAACAAACCAACAGGCTCCCTTTGAAAATATCCATCCATTCTCTATACCACTTACCCAATACAGGGTCACGGGAAGCCTGGAGCCCATCCCAGGGGACACCCAGGGCAGGGCGCCAACCCACCACAGGGCACACACCCACAAACACACGCAATTTGGAGACGCCAATCAACCTAACCAGCGTGTCTTTGGACCGTGGGAGGAAACCGGAGAACCCAGAGAAAACCCACCAAGCACAGGGAGAACATGAAAACTCCCCCCCCTACAGATCCGAGGCAGGAATCGACCCCAGGCTGCAGGGCATCGGTGCTAACCTCCACACCGCCATGCTGCCTCCTTTAAAAATTATAAATATGAAACTGAATTATTCACTCATAGATGATATGTAACATAAAAGAACAAGAAAATAACTTTATAAGCATATAGACATCACTGGTCAGTAAGTACAGAATATACTGTATAACAAATCAGGTGGCATGCTGTCAGGTAGGTTATGCCTGTCAGTACAAATTGCATCATACATCGACATGCAGTCTGCCAGCTCAGTGCTGAATACAGTTCTGATGGCAGCCAAGCATTACTTCACATTTGTTTAGTAGAAAAATATATCATTGCACTTATTTACTTTTTGGTGAATCTGAAATCTATAAGAAGAGAACTTCATGATCTTTATTCATTGCAGTTTAAGGAGAGGAAATGGTCTATTAAAAAAAAAAACAAAAGTAAATTGTGCATAATAATTCATGTCACACTGTGATGGACCGAAAATCAGAATCTCACCCTTTCAAAGTAAATTGGAATACAATAAAACAACACACCGTAACAAAGTGAAGTAAATGACAGCAAACAAATTACTGAAAAAGGGGTCATTTGCTGTAGGCAGTGATGTCATATGTGCCGGTATGTACACAAGCCAGATGGCTGCTGCTTCACAACCACTGGTCTGAGCAGCACACAGGACCCTTCCTAAACGCTATACATCACTGAAAGTTTGTGAACAATGCAAGTATGATAGTTATTTATAATAATTAGTCATTTAGCAGAGGCTTTTATCCTAAGCAACTTACAACATTTCATATGCGTGTTACAATGAGTTAACACAGGGCATCTTGCTCAAGGACACACCAGGTGGCTGGGCTGGGATGTGTAACTGTGTAACTTGTAAACTGATTTGGTTATCTACTTGATTTCACCCCAGCAGGTCTGGGTTTACTTATTGTAGTTTTGCACCTGCAGGAATTCTTTTTAATCTATTAATTTATTTATTCATTAATATTTTTATGCCTACATACATGACTCCCTCTAAACACCTATATGGGATTGCTAAACATAAATTTGTCATTTCATACAAAAACACTGGCCCTGGTTAAGTAAAAATAGACTCAAAATGTAGATGCACATACAAGCAGTGCTGCATGTGTTGAATTCAAAGTTTAGAGAATTGTACCTTTAAGCATCTGGGGTCATCTTTTAGCATGTGGCCAAAAATCAGTGTGGATGAAATTTCCTTTACAGTTCCACCACTCTTTGCCACCAACATCAGTGTGTGGATATGTTCACACAGGGCTCTTGGATTTGCATTGAAGGAAAACCTTAAACTTATGTTCTTTCTTTTTTCCTAACCCTTCAGCCACAGTGAAACTAACACGTAATCTATTAAACAACAATAGTGTAAGAGTTTTAGCAACCTTGTCTTTGGCTATTGCTTGCATGCTTCCTAAATTATAATGCTCGTTCTGAGGAACACTGATGGGTCTGTGGGGTTAGTAAGGAACAGTATTTTTTCCACAATTAACTTAACATTGACAAACTGGGTGTGAAGAGAAGCTTTCACGTTTGTGACTTGCAGCATCATTCAGTGCCACAGTAGAAATTCGGGTCCTTTCTGATTAAAGGAAAGTGTCCTGTGGCCTGTGTGCTTCTGAAACCATATGGCTCAGTGTCCTGCTGTGCAAATATGTCACTCTTCCTCTCTGCCTCACAGGGGACAACTAGGACACGGTGCCAGGAAAGCAGTGTAATATCTATCATAGAACAGCGAGGCACAGACAAGGCAGAAAGAAGCTCACACTGCCAATTAGCACTGGGCCTGCAGCCAGACCTGTCTGTAAATACAGATGTGATTGAACATACGCATTAAAAAAACTGATGTTTTCATATAATGCTATAATGGACAGCAACAAAAAAATTATAGTTAATAAAAACAGTTCCATCTTTTCAAAACCATAATTGGGAAGCAATGTGATGCCAACTGAGTCTTAGGCAGCATTCAAATGCATAAATGCACCATCTTCTGTTTAGAGTCGCATGTCTAGAGAACCTGGGCAAAATCAGAGGTTGCATGTTCAGTGTGTGGACCTGTGGTTAGTTTATTAGTTTATTTTGAATGATTAAAAAACTATATACATAGTATAGTATAGTATAGTATAAAATTTATGCATAAAATAATCAACACACAACCTCATGAAAGTTAGTGGCACTGAGTTGGACTGAGTTGGATTAACCATACAGTCGGTCACCCCTCCATGCTCAAGCCACCACTGTCGCTAGCAGGACCAGATAGCAGGATGCTGTCGTTCCCCACACCCCGGAACTGCAGCACGCTGTCAGAGCAGTGGGCAAAGCTGGCAGCCATGCTAATAACCCACATCATCGTGCTAGCATATAACTCCACACCCCTTTACTCTACACCATTGGGAAGCATAGGCAGAACTGACAGCTGTGCAGCAACCAAGTACTGCTAAAACAAAACCTGGAAACATTTGGCTCCTCACCTCCTCTTACCAGCACATCTTTAAGGCATTTAAAAAGGTGACAAGCCCCATTCTTTCTCACTTGGATTTATCATATTAATCCACATTGGTTTTTAGCTTGAGAGAACCCCTGCCCCTACCCTTCCCTCTTCAGGGCATCAATTAAAGCAATGAAATCCACTTCCTTTTAACTTTTACTTTGCCTTCAATATTTCTTTTAGCAAATTCTTGGACCTCTCCTCAATTAAACTGCTGTAGAGGTCACAGAAGGCTCTCTCTCTAAAAACTCACACTCAGTAGTTTGGGCATTTTTTTCATGCCCCCTCTTCTTAGCAACCATAGCCTCCCATGTCTCTATAGCCAGGCCAGCTGAACTACCAATCCAAAAGAAGCAGGCTGGCCTTGATCTCCTTTACACGAGTAAACTAATAACATAGGAAAAACGTCTTGAACCACGTGATTTCCTTTTGACCTCCTTTCTCCTTTGAGTGAAATATTAAAAATTACGGTTGCTGTAGTATCCTGTATTTATGAATAGCATGTGCTCATATCAGTGCAGAAATCAGTTCTCTTTTGAATTTGTTCAGGTATATCTGGAGATAATAATGTGTGAGAGGTATGAATGAATATCTAATCAAGCCGTTATAGAAGATTTTTATGCAGCCTCCATAAGCCTCACATTGAGGTTGTTGGGGACCTTGAGGGTAACACAAGGTATTCTACACCGTGAATGGGATGCCATCCTGGCACAGGGCATTTACATACAGCGGGGCAGCTTACAGTCACCAGCTGAACCGAACAAAATTCTCAAGACTTTGAGGCACATTGTTGCGAAAGGCGCTATATAAAAATAAACTGAATTGAATTGAAGACTTCTGAAAGTTACTTTTGCATCATAATCCAAAACACTCCCAAAATAATCAACATATTTTCCAGGCTTAATGTTTTTTTCTCAGCTAAATTTGAACTGATTATAAGTTTAAGGATTAATAGAAAATATTATCAATATCTCTAAAAAACATCTACTAACATCCATACAGAAGTGTAACTTAACTGTATAAATAATGCGACTTGTCATGCCTGCAGCTTCACACATTACTCTGTGCTGCACTGAAGACTCTGTCCTTGTATGAAAACCCCACTGGATAAAAGGGTGAACTTGCCTGTGTACCTGAACATGATGTATATATACCCGAACATGATGTATATATACCTCCAAACACAAATATGTCAGCCTTGTAAAAAAGGTTTTCTTTGTCAGCTGTACTGCTCAGAACAGTTACTGTCATACCACAGAGCTGTCATACTGCATTTTTGTAATACAGCCTTAGTTCTCGCTTGTGCCTTAGTTCTGAGAAACTACCTTTGTTTATCTAAAGCAGATAAACATGATGCTTTGAAATAAAAGCAGTGATTTTTGTGAATATTCTGTACTATTAAAATAGTTCATCCTTCAAGAAGAGATTAATCTTTGTACTCAATTTTTTTTTGGATATTTGAATTCATTATACTATGAAATTCTTTACATCCCTAATTTCTATAAATCAATCTATGCTTCCTGAAGGACAACCTAAACAGTACTTAAAAGACAGGAATATATATATATATATATTAAACAAGTTTCAATATAAAAAAATTGAACCTTGCACGCTAATGTATTTTTGGGAACAAATTAATAGTAATAATTTTTTTTTCCACCAGTTGATTTAAGTAAAAATATAACATTAGGATTATGAATGGCAGTTGGGGTTAATGCATACAAGTTACATACACCCTTCATGTAAATATAAATCATCTTATATGTCAGAAAACAGAAGAACTTTAACACAATGATCTGCGCCTCACTTCTAATCATGTGCTTCTTGAAACCCAAACGAGGTTGAATGGTACGTTGTGTCTCAATTTCTGACACCTTTCAGTGTTTCTCTCTCTCTCTCTCTCTCTCTCTCTCTCTCTCTCAGAGCACATTCTTGTCACGGCTTCGGGCTGTGAAGTGCTCTTTCATGTCTCTGAGGGCTCACGTTGTGTGCAGGGCAGGGGGATGGCCGGAACCAGGGGCAAACAGGGCAGATTTGCCATCGGTGGGGTGTACGAAAGTAGCACTGGCTCTAAGAAATGGAGATGCTTACAAGAAGCAGCCTAACTTTATGTGGACATTCTGCCAGGGGAAGGTGTTTCAGACGTGCCTTAGCGAGCGCCACTTTCGTATATGTCCAGGTCCCACTCTACAACTCAGCAATAAAGGGCAATAAATAAAGGTGAATGTAGAGCGGGGGCCATGAAGAGTCATGGCGGGTACAGCTTAAATGCCGCTGACCTTCCATAGCTGAGTGCTCATTGTGACTCTCCATGCTAAAAGCAGAGAGGCCTTAATGCAACTGCCAGGTAAAACTGAAACAGTTTGTTTGAGAGGAAATGAGAGGAACAGCTCATTTCATTAAAGACATCACTGGTAACCGCGCGACTGCATTATTTCATTATCATGTATAAAAATGTACAAACAGAAAACGGATGTTGTCGAACAGAAATGCATGTCTAGAATGCAGTAACAGCTGTCATGCTGTTTGGCTCTTGATATACTGTACTAATGTTTTATGCCCGCAAGTGTGAGTTGCTTGTAAGTGAAACATAAGTGGTGAGGGCGGTGAGAGAGGGACTGGTTTGAGAAAACATCACAGATTTGAGAATGCCATCAATCACAAGTGCTGCTTAAGTGCTTCCTAGATGATTTGTCAGATGGCTCCAGGTTTTAAGCTGCTTGATATGTGTGAAATGCGTCACATGGTGCTGGCTCTCCTGTAAAAGTCTGGATGGGACCTGGTCTGTGCTGTGCGTGTAACAAAAGTATAGTGTGGGAATGTTCAGGACAGGATACGTGTGCTGTGTTAATTTAGAGTATTATTGAAAACATTAGGCTGCTTACAGAGAGGTTTCATTTAACCCATTTTGAGCTCCACCCTTACTTAAATTCTTTAATTGTCCGATTGTGTCGGTGTTTTAACCTGTCGATTACTGTGATTTATATTTAAACTGTCTTTTGTCAGTTCCTCATACACTGAATTGTGTTTGAATTTTTGAGATTCTGATGGTTTGTCATTTTTTGTTTAGTTTTTTTGTTTCCCTATTTATGTCTTTTTAAATTGTCGATTCCTCAACGCCTGTTGTTGGGTCCATGATATTTTCTTGAAGGTTTTGTTTCATCCTTGTTTAGATGCACAACTGACAAACTTAAGAAACAGTCAGGGAAAACAATTTAGGTTTTTTACAACCTTTTTCATCTGTGTAAAAAAATAGAAAATAAAGTTTTTTCTTTGCCTTAATTTAAAAACTGTCTAGAAACAGGAGAGAGATTCCTTGACTTGAAGCCAACAAATTGATTGATTTGGTATTTAGTTTGTGGTTCAAAGACATATAAATCTTATGTTACTGATACACACAGTGCAAGGAGTGTACTGTAATATCTGTTTGAATATCCTTGCTAGTAAGGGAGTTAAGAATGAATGAAAAATAGTAAAAATCATACAGCATTATATAGCATAATGATGCTGGTAGCATATTTCAGTATTTGTCAGCAGTTTATGTAATAGAAGACATTTACAGACTCATTTCAAATGACGTCAGCCTTTTCGCAGTCCCTCTGGGTCATTGCCAGATTATGTGCAAAGTGTTGCGTTGCCTTTAGGTTGTGTTCGCCTGTTCTGGTATTTTAACAAGCTTGCCGCCTGTGTACTGGAAACAGGAGCAGCTGAGGGCACGTGTCAGAGCGGACGGTGCCCTTGGGCATCTGCATCGCTCTCTGCCTTACCCCTCATCTCCCTAGGAGAGCTGCTCTCCGTGTTCTGTGTGGTAGGACAGCCCTGATGTTCTTACTCTTTATCTGTCAGCTAATGGTTTTTTCTCTTAATGTAGAGGCATATACAATTTATTCCTCATTGTCAAGGTTTCTATTAGTGTAATACATACAGTTTTACAAGAACATTTTAGTAATGTACTAATAGTAATAAACATAAACACATTAATAATATAATGTTCAATTGAGTATAGAAACTGATGAATGATGCAAAACTGAATCTTTGGTGCTCACCCCTTGCTTGCATAATCTTCAATTGGTTATTGGTTTGCCATTATCTGCTGAAGCACAAACTTTTTTTGAGGTGATACCAATGCCAGACTGCCCCCTAATAGTGAGGTTTCAGTGTTCGATATGCATTCGCTTGACTACCCTTGGTGTTATAAGAACAGGAAGCTATGCCACACCTCAAGATCACCAGATTTGCGCTGGCAACGGTTTGTTAAAATAATTCATTCAGTTTGTCAGACAAGAATCTGGTTTTGTTTTATTATGGACTTTGCTGTTAGAAAAAATGGCTCAACGCAAGTCTGTGATCTAAAATTATATTTAACTGTGAGTTGTCTATAAGAACCTATAATCATACTGATTTTACAAGTGGTGCATTTGAATTTTAACGTTGGATCAAAATTTTCCCAACAAAACGTAGCAAGATTCTTAACTTTCTGTAAACTGCAAATTAAAAACACGTCGTGTATCGCTAGGATTCCATTTTATGCTTTAAGCTTGTAAAGACATGGAGGTCAGCGTACATTAGCTGGCGCTTGTGTGGACCACAGGGACTTGTAGCATAAATGAGACCCTTTATTTGCACCTCCTTCTGTTCCTGTGAAGGGCAGAAGTCTCGGCAGCCCACATCTCCACCACACTCACCAGAGACACCTGAGCTTCTAAGGCCCGGCGTGTGCATCTCATGTGCAGCCGGTGCCACTCATGGCACATTGCTCAGTCATTTAAATCCATGATGACAGCTGCCAAGCGTGGATCATGTTTACTTCTCTCCCTACAAACACCATTGTCTCCCACAGAAATATTCCTTAACATCTGGAAGCCCTGATCAACAGTTTGATTTTTTTTGTATTCACAAAGTGACTTTATTTGAATTACTTATCTTGTCACAACTGCTTGTTTCAATTCTGTATATCCTGTTGCATCAGCCGCACTTGAAAGGCTTCCTCTGAAGGTGTTGCGTGTCACTCATGCAGGATAAGTGCTGCAAAGCTTTCTTCACCAACCGGCAGAGCGAGGCAGATGCGATCCATCACCAAGGCTTACGTTCTCACAAAGGCAGCACGCGGTGAGGAAGTCGCATATGCACATCCTGTAGAAGATGTGGCACGCTCTTGTGTATGATGACCTCACCCCTCACATCTCTCTTGTCACTTCCCGTTTCCATCAATCGAAGCTCCGCAATCCGTCACCACGGGTTTTACGAAGATTTCTTCTTCCTTTCCCCGACTTGCCGTCAGTGGCGTTAAAGGCTGACTGTGACAGAATTCTTTTGGTTGAATGACAATAAAGCAAATGGAAAAAAGTGGAAATAAATGTGTACCGATCCAAACTGAATTAGCCAACGAGAAGGTGATCCTGATGAATAACAGAGTACGTGAATGTAGATGGGAGAGTCACACTTAAAAAAAAAATTGAACTGGCTTTAAATTAAAGCTTGTTCCATTCATACTATTATTTGACAGCTGTCCTTGGTATCCTACTCACTGGCAAAAAACCCTGCAACTTGTATGTGGAGTTATGAAATTATATAATCATATAATGTTATCATATGAGTGTATAGTGCAATGGTGCTGAACAGGAAGCTTGCTAAGAATTCAACAATATTGCATCAGTTCAACAGGGGCAGAATCATGTTGTGGCGAGGGAGAAAGATGACAGGGCGAAATGTTTGAGCCTTTTACACCAGCGCTGTGTGGGCAGGACATAGACGACAACAAAGAGAGAGAGAGTTTCCTCCAGCAAAGCCAGTTCAGCCTCAAAGTGAGAACTGTGTGATTGGACATTTTTCACAGATGGTTGAAGTGGATTTCACTGGGGTTTTGGACTATGTCCAAGACATCTCTTACACAGCCTGAAGGAAAGCTTAGCACAGGTCAAAATATGTACAAAAAAAACCCCAAAGGAAACGCTTAGGATGAAAGTTGACAGGAAGAATTTTATCCTCAGAGAATCAGTCAGTATACCTTAAAAGATATTCTGCTCCACAAGAGGAAAAGTGAACACTACTTTTTCTGTCACACACATTTGGAGACTCATGCTGATAGGTTTGCGGTGGTTGGATGGGACGTTCATAAATCTATCTCAAGTTCAGATTGAATCTAATGCATTATTTAACCGTTTTCAACTTCCTGAATGCTGAGCAGAAAATTAACAACATTTGCATGCCTAATTATGCAAAGACCACCAGCTGCAGATAAATCCAATCTGACATGAAAAGAAAGAGACTATGGGATTGTATCAATCATTCATGAAATAATTGGATTTTTTTTTTTTTGGTGCAGTTGATATGTGGAAGAGAAGTTAAAGGCTGTTCTGACTCATAGATTTGTAACGACTCCACATAAGGGAGAAGTTAGTAAGAGTGGCTGGTTATGTGCTGAACACACAAAAGACTAACACTAAATTATATAAAGTTCTCAGAAGATGCTTTAACGTTTGATATGAGTTACTCTCTTTTCACCATTTTAGCGTCAGATTTTCTTTATTGTCAATAACAAAGGTGACAGCAAATGATCAGTCGACATGCCATATCTGAAGCAAGCAGTGGGAAATAAGTGTAGAAATTGCCTACTTTCTCAATGCCTTCTATCTATGGTGAAGACGACTTGAGACTTCGATTTTTTATTGTTAACACTCCCTAGGTTGCCGGGATGCGCACTTTATGAAAGCGTAAGACAGAACCTGAAAGCAGGAGTCCCACGCCAAAAGCTTGAGAGCTAATGACACTGCGCTGTCTTTCACGATAGACTGCAATTTCGTCATTACCCTTGACTGTCTGATTTTCATTCGCCTTACCTCTTCGTTAAGGATGGCTTGACACTGAGAGTAGTTCCCCTTCATTGCCCAGGTCCCGTTTGGGAGACATTCTCTGTACACATTATCTGTAGAGACAGAAGTGATGAGGGTTGTATTTTAGTGTAAATGGCCATTGAGCTGGTGGATCAAAAACAGCTACAATTCAAACTTAATTTTACTAGACATATGCAAGGAGCATGCCTTGTGCTTTTTTCATGAAAACGAAACTTAAAATTACACAAAAACTTACTTATATTTTTTAATTAACTCCAAGAAACACTAAATATCTGTGTAAAAAATGAAACATCACTTTCCTCTAAAATATGTGCATAATAAATTTATTAACCTGTGATAAAATTACATTACAACTAAGTGAAACAACGATTATAAACTTGATGTATGTTCCAAGCTGTTACCTTAATCATGTTGGGTTCAACACTAAGCACAATTTTTCACATTTAATTTACTTCAGTAAAAGGAAAAAAAAAGCCTGAACAATATAAATGGTTAGGAGGAAATCAAATTTCAAATAATAAATGAGGTTATATGAGTTCTAAGAATGGCTGAACTACACACATCATTTGTCAGACACTAATTAAAATTAATGGAGGAAACATGGATACAGAGATAAAATTGTCCAATGATTTCCATTACTTTACATAGGAAGATTATCTAATTCAGGTGTCCTCAACCATAATCATCACATCATTTCATGGCACATTCAGTGGGGACAGGGTGGGAGGTGTCATTTGTTGAACCCTATCATTTATCTCTAAACCTTGTGTTAATTAGTTCACATTTTTCAAAGCATGATAACAGTCACTCAGAAACTGAAGGTTATTGTTGGCACGTGTTCTTGAAATCTCACTAATTTTTTCATTAATTAGAAAGACATTGCAGGGTTTTCATTTTTTTCATCATTTACTGATTTATAGAAGTATCACGTGAAGGCTGTTTATCATTTTGAGAAAATAAAAGGACTACTGTGAACACAGATTTTCACGTCCTTTTCTCAACAGAATTTCAGCATTAATTTACTAGACATTGAATAAAATGTAAATGTGTTGCATAGGGCTGAACTGGAATGAGTCTGAATGGAGAAACATTTACCTAAAACTAATAAGAAATAGATTGTCCAACCAGATTATTTTCAAATTTCTACAGAACTTACTGGCTTCCTGGCTCTATTATATTTAAATGTTGCTAAACTCTTTCAAATGTTTTTATTCTTTATTATTTGCTTATTTTACTCCATTTGTATCTTTAAGCAAATGTATTGCCACCTTATGTAACAGGAAATACATTAGTTTATATAATAATAGTTATACTATAAAATTGGAGCACAGTCCATGCAATCATAGCAAACCTATTTGATATTTAAATTATCTTCTTGCTGTCTGAACCAATAAGCTTTGCCAAACATAGTGTTTTTCATTGATTTCATTGGACATTACATTGATGTCGAGAACGATTAATTAGTACTCGATTCTCTCTGAATGAATACAATACACTTTGCACAGATCGAAGTTACACACTGGCACGTCTGTGCCGGGTGCACTAGTAGTCAGCCAGTGCACCTGCAGTGTGACATTGTGGGGCCTCTCCAGTGCTTGTCACGTTTCCCAAGCTCAGTCGCTGACAGCTTTACTATCACTTTACATGTTTTTAGGTGCTAAAGTGATAAAATACCGCAGCACTGTGCGACTGTCAGAACAAAAAGAAACGCGTCAGTATTTTAGTTTTCCCTGCAGTTCTGGCACTGTACTCTTCTTATTTCTTGGATGAGCCTGTCTTCACTGAGCAAATGCCACACAAAGAGCCAAGCACTACTGAACTTTAATGTGGTGGAGCAGAAAGCCCTTTTACTGAGGTAACCCGGTTATGGCGCTGACCCAGGCTGAATGATCCTGGCCCATCATGCATCCTGTTTGTCCCTGTATTTACTGCACTGTTCCAGGAAGATGGTGGTTCTGTGGGGTCTGGCCAGGATTATACAGGATTGTGTATCCTGTGAAAATACTGAGGGGACTGATATGGCTCAGCGGTGGAGTGACGCAACCTCTGGAAAAACAGGGCAGTGTTGTCAGGTGTTTGTGCATGTGTGTGTGTGAAAGAGAAAAGACCCAAGTTTATGGCTCCTTCATGTAGCCACTAGTCCACGCAGTCAGACACAAAGCCTCTTCCTCTGCCCAGCTTTTATCGATTCAGCTCCCATTACTACGATAAACAAACCCCTCCTGAGAAGCAGGTGGGGTCAGTGGCGATAAACACGTCTTAGAAAGGAGGACAGACAAAGCCTGGTGTTCTGTCCGCAGAGCAGTGAGCCTAATCGCTGTGCGCGTTACACGTTTCACAAGAAATTAATGCAGTCCACAAAAACTAGCCTGCTGGCAAAAACTTAAAAATATATAAATATATTTTACATTTTTGTCCTTTTTAAACAGTCAGTTATACCTTTGAGTGTCTGTACAGATCTCTTTTGACTTTTTTCATTATTTCATTGCATAACTGACACAGTTCTACGTTGTCAAAGAAATGGAAAGGAACTGAATTAAGGTTAAGCACCTTTTTAAAGGTACAACAAAAGTATCAAGTGTACAACAGGAGGCGTCACTCCAGGGATTTTCACCAACAGCGTCTCTTGGCTCACATCCTTCATCTCTTCATGTTTCTTGCTGTCCTGATGACATGTGACATGTTCCTCGCCTCTGGTTTTTTGGCCTCAGCTGAGTCCTTTATGCCTGTAAGCCGTCCTTCTCCATCTGTGATTATGAGCTTTGGCTGGACTTCTAAAGCTGTTATTGAGTCCAGTTGTTGCATCCGCCGAGCTCCCACTGCCTTTTTCAGAAGAAGCGTGGTGTCCGATCTCATGTGCTCTGCTATGCTACGCCATCGAGGTGCTAAAGTTTGACCGGTTGCCAAGTTACAGGGGAGCGGCAGGCATCCCATCAAGCCTGGCTTTCCACTGAGGCTGTGGCTGTGTAAGTGAGCCAGTGGGGATTTTACTTGCTGAGAGATGTGTTTTCACGAGGGAAAAATGAAACGTTAATGGGCGCATACTAATTCTGAACCCTGGCATGTAGCACCACCCCAATGAGACAAGTTCTTTTTACTTTTTGGTGGCTCAAAAACCCAGTCGGATCACTCTCATGTTTGCTGGAATCCCTCTGAGAGGACCTTTAAGTGACCACGTGCCTCTCTCGGGCATATCAGTCATTATGCTCTTGACAAGCACAACCCACCTTGAGTGCTTGGCTCATAGATTCCAATTAGCCTGTGATTAAGGTCTTATTTAAAGCTAATATGGTGACAATTTGGGTTTAATGTCATAAAAAAAATTCTTTATTGCCATCCGACCAAATGACCTGAGCATCAGATTTCCCCTTCTGCTTCCATATCGCCCAAATCGTCGTAGTGTGAATGCGCACCTTCATTATTCATGCTTCCAGGGGTCTCACGTAAATCCTGCTCTGCATAGCTATGCATGAGGACTGTTGTTTTTGAATGAGAATACGCTCACAGAAACACAGACGTTGGCATGACTCTGACTGGTATATCAATCTGCATATAAATAGGAACACTGGCAGGCTTTGAAGACACAAGCCATCTAGTCCTCTTTCTCCATCCAAGTTTTTTTTTTTCTGAGAACAGATTTATTACAATTTTCATGACATACACCAAACACTGTGGGTGATCTTGGCACGACATGAAAACTTCACTGGGAAGGTGCACGCACCAAATTACATATGAGTGACTGACTTTTTGGTTTTGAATGAATGAATGAATGAATG
>JABJVR010017707.1:0-25753 GCA_025773905.1 Chitala chitala | reverse complement strand
TTCACTGGGAAGGTGCACGCACCAAATTACATATGAGTGACTGACTTTTTGGTTTTGAATGAATGAATGAATGAATGAATGAATGCATTTGATTTATCGTCATTGTTATAAATAACAAATTTTGACTGAGGGACCCTGAATTGTGAGGATCCAGCAATGTTTGGGGCAACATTAGTGTAAACCAAGACATTCAACTTGCTGAGCTATAGACAATGCTGACCATCTGATGAATGTTATTGTGTTCTGTTGGTCCCAAATTGTGTAGAGAATTATTCAGAGATTTTTTTTATGTCAAGTGATATGACCAAAAGCAGCAGTTACTGGTGTAGTTTAGATTAACATGTTAACTAGGGAGAGTCGTTAATTTTGTGATACAAACAGACTCGTTTCATTGTCATTTGCTGCTGCCAGACATTGATGAAAAATAAATATAATAACTAAAAAATATAACATTAGATTCTTGCTGTGTATGATCAAGTTATCACCATATTCAAAGGCAGCTATCTTCAGGACTGGAAAATGTGCAAATTAATCAGTATTTTTTTCTGCCTTACATGAATGGGTAGACTCCATGTAGAAACACCAATCTATATAAAAACATTCCACGCAGGAGGAGGGTAATAAGAATCCATGGAATGCAGGCTGTCAGTTGTTTGGATTTGATGGGGTTGTGTCATTGCACAATACACAGTTATTTTCTATGTGTTTGTTCTCAGCTTCATAAGAATTGTCAAAGGTGAGCAATATAGCAGTTTTCCAGTTAGTGCTGTGTGTTCTGTACAGTGTGGTATTTATCTCTAAATAAAGAAACCATCACAGCACAATTGTGTGGAAGAACCTCTAATCCCAAACTCTGCCACTGACCGCAGTATTGTTGTAGTCAGTTGACCATGGACATCTTTGTACACATTTTAAAAATCTTGAAAATTTTGGGTGGTGGTTAGAATGTCAGTAGAAATCCAAACATGTAGGTCAAACCCAGCCTAGATTTAAACTGACTCTGTTTTCATCTTTATAACTTTACAAACGTCGTACAGGATTTAATCAATTTCTGTGATAATAGTTAAACATAGGCATGTGACATCATAGGTAAAACAACATGAGAGATGTTTGAAAGCAAATTAGTTGTACATGTCTTACATATAAAAACTACAATGTCTACAAGGAAACTGGAAAATCGGATGAACGTACATTTTGCCACATAAACAAATGTACTACAGACTAATCAGGAGAAAAACACACAATGTTCATACTATTTCGGTCTGAAACGTTCTTGCTAAAACAGGTGATTTCATGGAATTAGGTGGTGTTCCAGATAGTGTTGTGCAAACTAAATTAAGGTGTCCAGGATACTTTAAGCCCCTTTCCTTGCTTGCATATAATGCAATGTTGGCAATGTACTGAATGTGGCCTTGCTGGTAAAATTAAACTTGGACCCACTCCCGTGTCTGCCCCTGCGTGGACCTTGCAGGGAGTCCTTGTTAATCCTTCCTTTCCCCCACAGAGGTTTAGACATCAGCTTGTAGAGCAAGTGGTAGCAGGTGTGGCACAAAAAAATAAATCAATCAATTAATAAATAATAATAATAATAATAATAATAATAATAATAAAGAAAGTCCACCCACAGACACTGGTGACAGAGCTCTCATTTCACTTTGCAGCATTTAAAGAGCGTAATGCAAAACCTGTTGTTAAAATTGACATTACTACTTGGCATTTTGCATATTAAATCATGTAGTTTGGTACGCAATAAAAAACTACTCATATGGGTGATGGTATTTTCCTTTAAAATATTACATGTTCTTGTTTTTAATCTCGATATCTAAATATCAGATAATTGCATTGATGACATCCCAGATGCTTAAGCTTTACAAGTATGCACAAAAACACACAGAATGTAACCACAGGTGTTTCTAAACAAAACAGTACTAGTACTGAGTGCTAAATGACTGTTATTGGGACCACTGTAAATTCCACTCATGACCACAAATTCAGGAGCTGGTATACAGTAAAAAAATGCAGACATATGGGCCATGTGTACCAGCAGAAGTGGCACAGCAGGAGTTTGCGTGCATTACAGAGAGCTATTTGAGCCAGAGCCCAAGCATTAAATGGGATTTATTCTGACCTGGGGGGTGGGGGTGGGTGGAGGAGGGTAGTAGCACAGAACACCCAAGGAGGCCGAGTGCAGTTTTTACCTTAACAGAGCAATGACAGCACTGCGGCCCTGTTAAGTACCCAATGTCAGAGGGTGTTTTCAGATTGTCACTGAGCATTCCAGCATGCTCAGTAGGATGATGTTCTACATTTATATACAAATATTATATTTACCTGTAAGCATGGACCATGAGGGGGAAACGGAAACTTTAAAGTTTTTCCATTTGTGGCTGCCAAGAAGCCACACTAAACTTTCACACGCTCCCACTATCAGTGAAATCCAGTCATTTTTCCATGAATCAGAAAAGTACAGAGCTCATCACATCGAGGTACAGAGCTCCTCACATCGGGGTACAGAGCGCATCACATCGGGGTACAGAGCTCATCACATCGGGGTACAGAGCTCCTCACATCGGGGTACATCACTTGTTCTGCCATTGCTTTGTGAACAGCTCGTAACTGAAGAAATTGTTTTTAATTCAGGGGTTGGATATTCATGTTTTCTTACAATTCATAAATGTAAATTACCTGCAGGCTAATAAACCTTTACAGCAATGCTGAAGGAACTCCAAACACACTCTCCAATCAACACATTCTAAAAATAGAAAACAAATTAAAAATAGTACAGAAACAACTGGGTCAGTATGCCTTAATATTTCATTTAACTTTTGTCAGTTGCAATCAAATGCTTGCATAAGTCTCAGTTTTTCACAGCTAATGGCGTTCTCAATGTAATACACAGTATACTGCGCAACTACATGGTAGTTTTCACACGATGTGTAAGCAGAATACATTTTAAATATATTTTACCAATAGCAGTATGATGATTGCTTGATTGAACGTGTTTGTGGATGTAGTATGTGACTTTATCCCCCCCCCCCAAAAAAAAAGTCTTAAGTGATGATTTCTCGTCACACATGTCTCTCCAATTGTGCACAGTTGTAGCTTAATGTTTCCATGTGGGAGGTGTGGCAAGTGCAAGGTGGGTGACTCACCAAAGCCTTTCATAATATATATATATATATATATATATATATATATATATGAATAGATTTATTACTTTTTTTCTTAAGATCTAACGCTGGACTCATTAAAAATTTAATACTGTTACAAAATGTCTGAGTACATTTGATCTCTCTGATTCCATTACTTTGTTTTGCATATACAGGTATAATAATTGTACTTTTTTATATATATATAAATGTTCTGTACCTTTCAGACACATTTAAGTGTACCAAAGCACAAAAATGTACCTGAAGGGTAGAGAACACTTCTAAAAATCATTTATGAATCCAGTAAAGTCCATTTTTATATCGGTCATGATTGAAACACCACATGTAAAATAAATTTTTATAGCATCTGACCATTTTTCATTTTGTACTCTCGTACCTCTGTAACAACCTACACATGCGAGGTAATTCAGCAGAAGGTGTTCTGCAAACGTAGCAGACGAAAAACACATACAGTGCTACGAAACTCCAGCAATCCTGCATTGTCTCTTCACAAATAGCCTTCCAAGTCAATTTGTCTCACAGAGGCCACTGGGATTGTTGATTTCTCCATCAATCCAGAACAGAGGATGACCCCCCCCAAACCCATGTGGGACTTAGCCAACTCCTTTACCATCTACAAAACATGCTTGGTGAGCTCAGGTGAAAATAATGGAACTGTCATGTCAGCCGTGCACGCTTCTCCAAAGCACTTAGCATGGTGCTCCAGAGAATCTCGTGTCTAGCAGACAAGTAACATTTTTTGATTACGCATGACTATTCCTTACGTCAAAAACCTGTCTACGCTGATAGAGATCATTGCAGGGCAATCCGAAGGCAAGACCAAGCAACAGTGCGAGTAATATCGTGCCAACTGGCCAGCTTTTGATGTGGCATGCACTGACATAAATGGAAGACACGCACATTATCCACGCGTTTCTGTTTGACTGCGCCTGGGCAACTCTCAAGGTGGCTTTGACGCGTGAACATGCTCGATTGCAATCTGTCCCTGATTGTGCGGTGCAGTGACCTTTGCGATGTTCCAGAACACTGAATTCCAGAAAAGCCTGACCATTTATGCTTACTTGTGGTGTTGTATCTGACCCCATAGAAAAACTCTGGACAAGGCCGAGACACCATCTCTCCAGCGCTGCTCCTAGGCCAGCAGGTTCCTATCCCGTCTATTGATGTGTTACAGAACAACCCTGTGGGAAAAGATTAACAGCCGTTTAAGCATGCTAATATTTGCATTACACAACAGTGTGTTGCCATTTTAAAAAGACAGTTGCAGATTCAGGAAGACAGAGTTACTGACAATACTGAAAAAGCAATAAACACATGATCAGAACCTATATCTGAAAGTGCCTGAGCGATTAAAAGCGATGTAAGATCTGATAATTCAATTCAATTCATTTTTATATAGCGCCTTCGCAACAATGTGATGATGAACAGTTTGCCCATTTATAAAAGGCATAACGCATGTTCAGTGCAAAAGCACACCTCTGATAACTGGAATTTGGTCTTTAATATCACTGTGGAGGAATGTTGCCTCATTTTTTTTATGTTGCCTCATTTTTTTCTTCCCAAAATTGTCACCTTGAGGAGTTGAATCTGACTTGTCCATTTCAATTCCTTTCAAAGTGTCGCAAATGGGGCTCAAGACAGGAGTTTGATTAGGTCATCCATCCATACATCTATATATTTGTATCACTTATCTTACCCAGGGTCTTGGTGGAGCCTGCAGCCTATGCCAGAGAGCTCAGAGCACAAGGCAGGGAACACCCTGGATGGAGTGCCAACCCATTGCAAAATACTGACTAGGCTGTTCCAAAACCAATTTTGTATTCTTTGAGCCATTCAGAAGTAGACATGGTCTTGTGTATTGGATTGTCTTCTTTTTTCATAACCTAACTGCACTTGAAGTTCACAGGCTGCATTGCCCTTCAATATGTTCTGGTAGAGAGCAGAATTCATGGTTCTGGTCAGTTATGGCCAGTCACTCAGGTCCCAAAGCAGCAAGGCATCCCCACCATCACCATGTTTCATCGGTATAATGTTCTTATTGTAAATGTCATATTTGCTTTATTCCTGATGCAATAAGACCCATGTTTTCTTTTAGGCTTCACTTTTGTTTCAGAACTCATGAATACCATTCTTGCTCACCCTCTTTTGCAAATGCAGAATTATGAATACTGACCTTTTTTGAGGGGAGGAAGGCCTGGGCTGTGTCCGAAATCACTTACTACTCACTCAATCCCTACTCACTATATAGGGTATTAGAAATAGTGGACGAAATTGTGAAGTATATAGTGTGCTCACCTACCAAAGTAGTATTCAGACACTACCATACTACTCGGAAATTTTTTTTGCGCCGTTGATTACGTTATTGCACGGTGCTGCTTGAGACCTTTCAGCCTACTTCACATTGCTGAAATGGTTCTGTTTAAATTATATTCAGACTGAGCAGGCTGGTAGTAATCCAGGCTAAGTGTGACGGGTTCAGTTAAATTTGGTTACTTTTTAAATTGGGTAACTAATGGGGTAATTAATTTTTCCACATGGTATTGAATAATGGTTTTCCTTCTATAAATGAAATCATCACCTAAAATTTTATTTTGTGTTTATTCAAGTTGTCTTTGCTTTATATTTCATTTGCTTTGAAGAAAAATTGTATCAAATATGTAAAAGTAATAGAGGAAATCTGGAGGAGGACATTAACTTTCTTCTTTTTACTTCCTGAGATATGCTTTGAGTTTCCTTAAGTCTGAGTTTCCTCTGTTTCTACTTTTATCCCATTCTGGGTTCCCCCTAAATAAACTCCTAGAAAAATATCACATATTGTCTGCTCCAGTTCAGTGTATATTTTAGTATGAACACATCACTTATGTGTTCTATCTTCACTTCTTACTAAAACCTCTAATTCTTTGAATCCTGCTGTAACCAAGTCTCTGAGACACACATCATAATGTAAAATCTCCAGAGACTCACATTTTAACATGCATAATGATGTGAACCAACCTAAACTTTGAACAGTTCACATTTTATTTTACTGTGCTAATTTGAATATGTCATAAAATGAAAATACACATTCTGTTCCATTTAACGTTTGTGAGGATGCTTCTTTAGAGGGTCAGCTCTGTCGTTCCTTATGTTTGTAAGGGAGTGCTAATTCCCTCTTTTCATCACTGGAAGATCATATTACTTTTTTCCCCTTTAAAGATGGGCACATTTAACAAACAATTTAAAAGCACAAATTACTAATATAAAACGCTGGCTAAAATTTAAAACAATTTAAACAATTTGAAGCACATTTCAGTTTAGGGAATTCAAATGCCATTAATTGATTAACATACTTGAAAAGTATTTTTATCAGGTCATGACAAGCTGTTCCTTCAACCTGATTATCAGGCAAATACAGTCACATGTTGCTAGCTAGCACAGCCCTAAGCATAGTAACCGCATCAAAATAAAAGGTACAGGTGAGCTTTTTGTATTGGCTGTTCAGCACACATCAAGTCACCTGGACGCTTTGATGTATAAAAGGTAATCAGGGACTGATATGCCCATTTTGACACAGTTTCTGTTGTTTAAAATGCCAAAGAGAAAGGATTTGTTGTTGATATTTGTAATGGAATACAATGATTTTTAATTAATATTTTTCTTTATATTTTATATATTTTGAAATAATTAAAATCAAACTTTGAAAATAATTAAAAGTTTATTTGAAGACTCACCCACCTGTGCTATTGCTAGTGGTCTGATTCCACAATGACAAAGAATGCACTAAAAACAAGAAAAAAAAAACAAAAGAAAATGATCAGTTTTCAATACATACACAGAATCAGGCAGAATACTGTAATAGTTTAGAAGATTATTCTCTTAATTCCAAAAGATTAAAAAAATAGTCTGTGAATAATTAAACTTGCAATCATTAATATCATGTGAATAAAATTGTGTACATCAAATACAAGGAAAATGTACAACATTTTTATCCCATGGATAGAGGACGAATGAAGAATGTCTACAATATTATTTCCCAAAACCTTTATCAAAAAATGTGCTGATGCTTTAGAAGCAAATGTATTTACAGTAAACCGTTTCTTACCGTGACAGAAAGCATAACCTGATTCCATACTGAGATCAGCTGAGCACAGGATGTGCTGCAGATAACTAAAGTCTCAAAAACCAACGTTTGACTGTCCAAAGACTGGGAGTGTGCTGACATCAGCACACACTTAAATGCACAAACTGAGCAGTGGAGTAGGTTTCATTTCAGCTTGTAAGGGGGGACACACTACTTATAGCATCCGATCCATTATAGGATTAAAGTAATCCGTATGCATGGAGATTGGAGGGGGGGCAATTTGCTTGTCTCCAAACACTGTGGGGTTTGGAGACATGTCCCCTCCAAACCAAAGTCAGCGCACACAGGAATCACATCTTCTACATTGTAGGCTTGCAGGAGAAATGCATCATCACCAACTACCATGTCATGTATCGCTCCTTTACATCGTCCACTGGAGAAACATAATTTCCTTGTACATAGTGCAGTGACAAATAAAGGTATTTGATCATGTTCTCTGTACCTATTACTTTGTGATATACTACGTTCTTGGTTTTCTCATAGTCCTCATGAGAGAAACAAGTATGTAGGTATAGTACTCATCACTGGAAAGGTCTTTGTTTTAGACATGAGAAAACTGGTTACAGCACTAATAGCGGGATGACACTTCCTTTTTGGTTTCATGGGTTTTCCAAACTAGCTCATAATTTCCAAAATCTACAATCCCTCTCTTGTTTCATCCTTTCACTATTGCGTTTTGTCATATTAAATACTATGGGACAACCATGTCACTCAGAGATCCAGTGAAAAATACTAATGATGTATTATTCAATAGTTGACAAATTCACACAACAAAGTCCATCATCAGGCATGACGAAACACCCCTTCCACAGGGGTGATAAAGAAAGTCGGTATTGCAACTTTCAGACGAGCAGGTACACTAATTACCTGTAAAGAGTCACAAAAAATATATCGATTTAACTTACAAACAAAAATGCTACTATCCTACGAAAGCACTTTTCCAGAACTTGACTACGGACGAGGCAGCATGTGGGAATTTGAGAGCCATCACGCCTATATAAAAAGAGAAATCATAGTAACCCTAACATACTGCAGAAAGTAAAAAAGTAAAAAAATTGGTGTTAACAATGGAACAGCTGCTCACTTAAAACTGGTATAAACACTCACGTCACATGCACAGGTTAGAGCAGTAGTGAGAAGTACTGACAAAGTTCAGTCCAGTCTTCTCTCCTAATGGCTCTCAGGGGTCTGGGGTGGGGGGGAGAGTCACTGAGGTAACACGACCTTGACACTGCTCACCTTCACTTAATGCCTGAGAAGGGCCAGTTGTTCATACAATTCTCCCCCTTGTCGTCTGAAACCCCAGAGTGGTAGGCACATGAACATAGTTTCACAGAGACATTGTACAGCTCCTATCTTAATACCAGCAACTATGTTGATCTCCAGCTAAACATTAGCCACTTTTAATTGAATTTAAAAAAGGTCTGCTGTGTGTTTTCCATTAATGGTCCTATTGCGTTTTTGTAGCGAGCCATTTGCACTGAAGTAAGAGGTGCATGCCCACCTTCTCGTATCGTCATACACTTCAAAGCTGGTTGCAGCACTTTTGTCAGTGTTGCACCAGAACTTCTACTGCAATGTTACTTTTGCTCTTTGTCCTCAAGAGGATGATATGTAGTCAGTTAACTCTTTCTACTGTGGTTACCATTTCAAAAACAGTTCGCTTAATTGGTAAAAATCTTACTAAATATGATGGCCAAGGATTACACTACCACTGAACATATCACAACCATTTATAAAGTTACACAAGAAAATCACTTCTCTTGTTTTTACCTTCTCAAAATGGACCTATAGTAATTATTTGGATGATATTTTAAAATTAAGCTCAGCAGAAAGGTTTTTTGGATTTCACCATAGTGCCTTGTACCAGGATCATGCATTTTGGAAACAGACTGTAGATAGTAGATAAGTTGCAAATTGGATTTTTGAAATCATGGGTGTTGAAGGCTGTGATGATGCAGTAAAGAATGAATCGATGGAAATCACAGCCTGGGAATTTAAGTAAATTGCAGTGACCTGTACAAACTACCAAGCAAGACAATTAGAGAAGCTAAGCAACAGTCCCCATCTGAAGCATCCAACCAATCCTAAATCCTGACTCAACACTGATGACATCACCATACTAATGGTCTTGCGTATGTCAAATTTACTTCAGTACAAGTACCCCTGTAAGTAGACACAATAGCTGTAGCTGCCTGATGGGTTTATATAATACTGTGGTCACAGCACCAACATAACAGCTAAGGTGCTGACTGTTCAAACAATGTCACCAACATTCTGGCTAATGCATATAGGTAAGAACTAAAGGTTATCATCTGCAGGTCAAAGGTGCAACGAACGCTGTTGCACTTAAGTTCACTTAGACAATATTTGGTGAAATAAGCTGTTTTTACGGAAGCATGTTCTTTTCTTGGAGGGGGGCAGAGCCTTTGGATGGAAAATATTGGAAAGATCTTTTTCCATATGTAAACACACTAACAAAGCACTTTAGTAGGAAGACCTGTACACCCGCTTACTCATGCAGTTATCTAATCAGCTAATCAGCTTCAGTGCTGATAAAATCATGTGCACACAGAACAGGAACTTCAGCTAATGTTCACATGAAACACCAGAATGGGGAAAAATGCCATTTCAGTGACTTTGACCATGGCATGATTCCATCCATCCATCCATTCGCTACACTGCTTCATCTGGTACAGAGTTGCAAGAGGCCTGGAGCCCATCCCAGTAAACTCAGGTCACAGGGCAGGGGAACACCTTGGACAGGGTGCCAACCCATCATAGGGCACAAGCACACACACACTCATGCCCACAGGCACACACAGATGGGCAATCTGGAAATGCCAATCAGTCTAACCAGCATGTCTTTGGACAGTGGGAGGAAACTGGAGAACCTGGAGAAAACCCAACAAGCATGGGGAGAACATGCAAACTCTACACACACAGACCCATGGTGACAGTCGAACCCTGGTCCTGCATGGCATGATTGCTGGTGCTAAATGGCCTGATCTGAGCAAGAGTATTTATGTAACTGCTGCTCACCTGGGATTTTCTAGCAACAGTTCTAGAGTTTACTGAGTGGGAAAAACATGAAGGGTTCAGTTCACAGCTGTTCTCAAGATAAAAACTCCTTGTGGATGACAGAGGGGAGAGGAGAATGGCCAGACTTTGGGCAGTAAGAAACATGATGGTAACTGAGATAACCACTCTTTACAGCTGTAGTAAGCAAAAAAGCATCTCAGAATGAAAATCATATCAAGTTGGAGAATGTGCTACAACAGCAGAAGACCCTGTTGAGCTCCACTTTTGTTCACCAAGAACAGAGAGTTGAGGCTGCAGCAGGCACAGGTTCACCAAAACTGGACAGGTGAGGACTAGAAAAAAATGTAGCCTGGGCTGATGAATTTTAATTTCTACTGAGGCACACAGATGGTAGGGTTAGATACTGGTGCTAACACCATGAATCCATGGACCCAACCTGCCTTGTGAAACAGTCAAGGCTGCTGGTGGTGGTGCAATAGTGTGGTGGGTTGTTACCCCGCCCTGGGTGTCCCCTGCCCTGTGCCCTATGTGTCCTGGGATGGGCTCCAGGCTTCCTGTGACCCTCAACAGGATGAAGCGGTATAGAAGATGACTGACTGACTGACTTTAGGCCCATTAATACCAATCAATCATTGCCTGAATGACAGCCTGTCTGAGCATTTTTTGACCATGTGTATCTCTTTATGGCAACAACGTGCCCATCTTTTAATTGCTATTTTCAGCATAATAATGCATCCCGCCACAAAGCAAAAGTAATCTCAAACTGGTTTCATGAACATCACAATGAAGTTAATGTTCCTCAGTAGCCTCCCCAGTCACTGTATATGACTCCAATAAAACTTTGAGATGTGGTAGAACAGGAAACGCAGCATAAATATGCCGCTGACGTATCTGCAGAAATTGCATGATGCAATCATATCAACATGGACCAGAATCTCAATGGAATCTTTTCCCACCCTGTAGAATTTATGCCACAGATAACTGGCTGTTTTGAGAGCAAATGGGGGACATACCCAGTAGTAGTAAAGTGTTTCTAATAAAGTGGTCACTGAGTATATATCAACAATTTGCATCAACCCCCCACCACCAATGCCTCTACGTCACTATAATCAGATCTGATATGCTATAGCTGAGGTTAAAATACAACCTGGGCTGAATCTTCAATATAAAATGCAAATATATTTAAAAGTTAAGCTTAACCTTGTATGATGTCAAAACTGGCCCTTTAATAAAACATCGGACCATGTGACTGTTTCTAAATAGCACGTGCAGTGTGAGCTGGTAGCAGGGACAGTTAGCATGCATGCTACCTCTAGGAATGTGTCATTTTTGTGCTGCTGTGCATCATTGTAACACCTGGCTTTAACCTCTTTGCTCCTCATGGAGTGATGACTTCCTGTCCTCACGAATTCTTATTTAATTGGCTCAAATGCTTTAGCTTGAAGCTTTTCCATGTAAGTAAATTTTGCTCTGAATGTCTACAATCATAATCACATTTACAGAATCAAACATTTTATCCTGGTGCTTTCCACTAGCTGCAAACCATTAAAGGGCTTACTGTATTGTATAAAAAGTCATTAGAATATTCAGAGAATATTCCTGTGTAAAAATCTTGTGATAGAACCAACAGAGGCTTTTATTTAGATTAATTGTATTATTTTTTTAAGAATAACTCTTATTCACAGGATTCACTCTTCCACACTTTATTCAATGACACAACAGAAAAGTTCAATAATTTGTCTGTCACTAATGATTTCGTCATGCATAAATCCAGGATGTTTTATCACTATATGAAATAAAAACATTCAAAAAATGTTTTAAAAACTAGTGTTATTATTATTTTAAAATGTATTTTGGAGGATCGTGTAATATAAATTCTCCCAAATCACAAATAATCGTATGAAAATTTGAAATAGTTGTAAGCAGAATTATTTTTTGACATAATGTGACTGTTGACTGAAGAGCCATGTTAGTACCATTGCCTCGCACCCCCAGATCCTGCCTCTGTTCTCTCTGTGTGTGTGTGTGTGTGTGTGTGTGTGTGTGTGTGTGGCTTGCATGCGCTCCCCATTCTCTGCGGGCCTTCTCAGGATTACTCTGGATTCCCCTCACAGTGTGTTGTAGTCTGATTGGTGTTTCTAAATTGCTCAAAGTCTGTGATTATGCCCTGTGATGGGTTGGCATCTCATCCAGGGTGCACCCTACATTGTGCGCTGTAGAAATGTAAGGTTCCTGGGATAGCATCCCTGTGTGCCCCACCAAGATAACTGGTATAGAAAATGGATGGATGGATAAACACAAGTGCATTAATCTGTTTTTTTTTTTTTTAATGACTGTGACTAAATAGTCATACACTTTGTACATTATTGACAGAGGCTCATTGCTCTGGTAAACACTGGCATCTGCTTCTTTTTGAAACATTTTCATATTCCTCTGTTTTGCATTAAATTAAAATAAAGTATTATTAAATTAATAAAAAATATTATTATTATAAGAAATCCAGACCTGTACGCATTGCATTTATTTGTTGTTCAGCAGTAGAATGTTTTGTATGACAGCTTACATTAAAAATGAAATTATGAAATTAATCTAAATCACTTTTTTTGTGTGGAAATTCATAAAGTTAAAAACTTCTACAACAGTTATGGAAAGTTGCAATATTTTGAGCTGAAGGTGTGCTTAGAGTATATAGAACTAATAAGTAATGATAAAGACAATTTACAGGAAGTGATGAATTTGTTTGCATATTAGAATGGAGCACTTTCTGGTAAATAACAGCTGGATAATTAAATAAATTAATGAGCTTATCAACTCACTGTGCATGTTTTTCATAAGCAGACTTACTGCAATCTGTCTGGAATTTCATACACAAAACCTCAGGGGACAGTGGCTGAACACCACCCACACTCTGCCTCAGTCATGTCACATACCGTGTTGCACTATGTAGTTACGGTAGTGCACATGAGCGTAATGCATACAAACGTTTTGGGGACATACATTTAACGATTACATTTTGGCTTATTACGTATTTAGCTGTAATTGCTAAATTTTGACGCAAACTGCAATGGGTAATCAGGCAACATTTTAGAGTAAAAGTACATGCTGTGTGTTTCTCATTTTTACACATTTGTTAAAGCAGTCTACTGCTGAGGGAAAGATTTCTTCTCACTCTGCCACGGGCACCACGCTTGCAAAGCCTGTGAAACACTAGCCGAAACACCTTCTCCAATCAGGGTTGCCATTTTCCAGCTAAATGACCAAGAAATTGTTAGCCAACTACATGTAATAATCACTCATGCAAAAAGAAAACTCTGCCTGAAGTGCACATTTTCCATTCTGCTGCCTGTCGCAGTTGACCTATAGTTCAGTTCTACCTGTGCCGATATACGGTTTTCATTCAGTAACTTTTTCTTTTACTGAGGACTTCTGATTAGCCACACTTTGTCGCTGTGGCAACTGCAGCCACTTTCATCCTGCTTGCCCTGAAGATGAGAGCCAGCGCAGAGAAGCGAGACACACACTCCATCAATGTCCAGCTTGTTTGTGACACAGTCCAGCAAAGCAACACTCCACTGACGCTCCTCGCGTCTGTTCACGGCAGCTCATTTTCCAAAACAGAGGCTCAGACAGGAAGCTAACCAGCTCCAGGCGTCACTGAGCATGGCTACCTGCTGTATTTTTTTTATCACGCCTTACATGAAAATACTGGTACCTGCAAATGCAATTTATGTCACCAATCGGCCAAAATTTATTGAAGGTCACCTTCTTATTTCTGCACCTTAATGTCTTGTCTTTTTCTTGTACCTCTTCCTTTCTTCTTTTGATGGATCCTATGACAATAGTTTATAGCTAATCTTAGCCAAAATTCTTTTTCCCCCAATAGCAATCTGTTCTGCCTCTCCATGCCTATTAAATGAGTCTGTCCTCCATCAGTTCTTATTTCTTAGGCTAAGGCAAGTTTTCTGTTTTTCATTTGACATTCATTGGCAGCCAGTGCTGCCTCCATTTTAGTGAAGAGTTCTTCTTTTGAAAAATTATGTCACCTAATGATTGCACCATTGTGCCTTTTGTAAACCAGACAAATTTTTTGTTTGTAACAAATGTTGAAAATGGTATTTCTGCCCATATTGTACTTTACCTCCTATCCTAATAAATGTTGCTTTTAATGATTTTAATAGATTTGACATTTCATTGAAATAACTCAGTAAAAAAGTAAAAGCAAAAAATTTAGGTTCAGCATTCTATCTATCCCTTTGCATGTCTATGTAATTTAAACTGACCGCTGTGTTCGTATTTCTCACTCTGAGGTAAGTGAGTGGCCTAGCATTGGTAAGTCTGAAAGCTGTGGCATACAGTCACGCATCCTAAATTACAAGAGCTGGTTTGTAAGACGAAACATTGGTAGCAGTTAGACAAAGAGCCCATGGATCAGATGTAGCACAGATCTTGTGCAGAACACGATACTTCTGACATTAAAGTCACTCAGAGTGACTAGCCTACTCAGTCCGCAGGGTGATGGACACTTGTTATTGACAGGGATTTTGTGATTGCCATGACAGGGTGGGCTGGCCTGGAGGTGTCAGCGTATCTACCGTGTGTGGTCTGGGCATGGCAGAGGGTCACCCATGTGATAGGAAACGACAGTCATGCCTGTGAGGGGGTGGTTAGGAATTTGTTATGGTGGGGGTTGAAACAGAACAAACCCCACTGTAATTTAACTGCAAAAATGCTTAAAAATGCTCTTTACCAGTTTAGCTACACCAATAGGTATATTCTTTGTATGTATCGCTGGTATACCAAATTATTATTCCATGCCCAAAAATTACCCAGATAATACAAAGATACAAAGACAGAAGTGTGTGGTCAGCGCCAGTTCTATAGGACAGTGCCTGCTGCTATCAATATTTCATCAAGTCTGTTATTTAAAATATTGATTTTTTTGTCTTTGAATAAGGAAAGCAGTGGCAATGTGAAACACTAATGGAATACTTTCAGTTTTCTTGAGCAGTTACATTACATAACAAAAGATGACACAGATAAAGTTAATGACACTTGCAGGTGTTTGTTTCATGCAAAAATTCAAAGGTCATTTAAATTACAAAAGAGGGTTAAAACTGAGGTTCTCAACCTTTTTTTGGCCCCATTTTCTGTCAGAATATTTTAAGGACGTGAGCTGTTTAAAAATGACAATTTTTTGACAATTTGTTCCTATTTTAGATATATTTTCAATAATCATCTATATATAACACAACATCTTAGTTTCTTGTCATCAGATTTATTATAGTGTTTTTTATATGTGTATTTACAAAATAATTTTAATCTATTTTTACCCATTTCTCACAAGTCCATTTGCATATCATGGGACCCCATGTAGGGTTGCGACCACTAGGTTGGGAACCAGCAGATTAAATTAATTGAAAAGAATGCCAAATCATTCAATTACTACAGAAAACCTTCTTTGCAGAATTGAACTGTTTTTGAACTGGGTATAAATGTCATGCAATGCCCAAACAACTAAGGAGTTATAAAAATTTACTTTTGTTTAAAAATTGCAGCTGCTGTTTTGAGGTAAAAACCATGTTTGACAGTAGAACATCAGCAGGTGTTACCTGTAATGTTTCCTGATAGCAACAGAAGAGCATCACAGGCCAGGTCTGCCACTGCCCTTGGTATGAAGGCCATCCAAAGTGTTAGAACCTGTAAACACAGCAAGAAAAAATAACAATCCCTTGTTAAAGACAACAACGGCAATCAGACTTCCACTGTTTTCAAACAAACTCACAAAGCGCCAAAGTCCAATACTTTTGACATCAAGACACTGCTGTGTCTGTATTTTGTACAAGGTATACAAAATATGCATTGCTGAACCTCAGTTTTTTGAAGTAGAGCAGAAAAACAATGGGCCTCATTGACCAATATCTTCCTAATTTTTTTCTAAAATTTGTTCTTGAGAAAGGTCCTAGGAAGGTTCTAAGGGAAGTCTACATTCACTGTAGAATTTTTCAGAAATGTATTCTTATAAGGATGTATCCCATGTCATGGGAAATTGAAAGTGTGTGGCAGATGTCCCTAACAAAGTTGTTCTGATTAATGATATAGGGCTTGATACTAACTCAGATATCTGTATACATACAGAAACCTGGCTTAAAACCTCTGACACTGTCCACCTAGTTGAAGCCTCCCCTAATGGCTTCACATACTTACATAAAGCCCGCAGTGCAGGACGTGGAGGTGGCCTGGCTGCTATCTTTGATGAGTCTCTCAAAATTGAGGCAAAAACAATTAATGATTTTTGTGTAATTTAAAGATATGCTTCTTAAAATTACATCAATTTAATCTGTGTGTTTACTATAGACCTCTAGGACCACAGACATCTTTTATTAATGAGTGTGATGATTTTCTGTCTGGTCTGATTGTTAAGTTTGATAAAAATATACAGTAGTTCTAGGTGACTTTAATATTCACATTGACACAGAGACGGATGCATTCAGTAACAGCTTCATATCTCTACTTCATTCTGTTGGTTGTACTCAGCATGTATCTGAGCCATCCCACATGCATGGGCATACTTCAGATTTAGTAATAACCCACGGTATTGATATCTCATTTATTAGTGCGTCAATTGGGTAATTCCTGCTTTGATCATTTCTTGATCACTTTTGAGATTAAACTTTCTCCTCTGCATGTGAAGGAATAGATTATTATGACCCTACATTTGAATAGGGACAAAGTGAAAAAATAAAGAGATACTACACAGAACACAGCTTTCACTGACAGTGCATGTATTAATGAAATTGCACATAACCTTAATTCAGTCGTTAGTCACACACTAAATAAAATAACTCCACTAAATGCTAAATTAGTTAAAACCACCAGGCACTCTCCATGGTTTAATGAGTATACACAACATCTAAAACAGGAGTGTCGTAAATTAGAGTACAACTAGAAGTCCATAAGTCTTGAGGTACTTCAGTTGGCATGGTCCAACAGCCTGAGACAGTACAGGAAACAACATACACATTCAGAATATAATGTAAATGTAAATATTGGTGGGACCATTTCCCTGGCTTTAAGTGTTATACCTGACTCATATAAAGTTGCTTTGGTTAGGTCACTGCTTAAAAAACCAGAAGTAATTAGTAATTATAAACCTATTTCAAAAACCCCTTTTCTCTCTCTAAGATTCTGGAAAAAACAATTGCAATACAGCTGCAAGCTCACTTGAAAGCTAGCAATTTATTGGATAAGTTTCCGTGTGGCTTCCGACTAGGATACAGCATCAAAACTGCGCTGACTAGAGTTGTAAATGATATTATGATGTCAATTGATGAAGGGAATATGACAGCTCTCATTCTATTAGATCTTAATATTGCCTTTGATACCATTGATCATTGTATTCCAGTAAACTGGCTTCAATCTCTCATGGGCCTTACTGGAACTGTTCTTAGGTTGTTTAATTCTTATCTCACAATGATGCACCCCCATCTATGTCATCACTTAGATTTGGAGTGCCACAAGGATCTGTGCTGGGCCCAGTACTCTTCTCCCTTGACATGCTACCTCTAGGTAATATTATACATACGTATAATATCAATTATCATACCTGTGTTGATGGTAGTCCTTTATACCTTGTGATTAAACCTAATGATAATGTATCAGCTAACACCTTACTTAAATGTTTCATAAACATTGAAAAAACACCGGTATATCTAACAGAACTGATTAGAATGTATACTCCAAATCATTCCCTAGAATCCCAGAATGCAGATATTGTTACTTTTCCATGCATACATAAAAGTATTGGGGCTTTTAATTACAGAGCCCCTAATCTGTGGAATAGCTTCCCTAGTTACATACAGGGATGCCAAATTGATCTTTAAATCCCAACTGAAGACCTACTTCCTTAATTTAGCTTTCCTACAACAGTCTCAATAGACCTCTGTAATTAATGCTGCTGGCACTGCTGTACATGCTGATGTACCTATGATAATTTGTTAAGGGAATGCTGGTATTTCTATTATGTACTAACTCCTCTTTGCAATTCTCCTCTCTCCATATGTGTACTCGGTGCCCAACTGGGCACCATCTGAGCAGGATGGCTTGCTAAAATCGCTGATACCCAGAGTACCCCCCCACCCCCTGGATGGGGTCTTTGTTTAAAAATGCCTTAAACCTGAAGAGATCTGTTCCCACACCTGGAGCACATAAGGACTCCATAATGCTTTTTACATTCTGCATTTTACGTATTCTGTAATGTTAGCATGCCTAGAAGGGGCTGGCTAGCCAGTTAACTTTGGACCCTCAGAGGTATTTTCTGTTTTTGGTTCCTCTCCTCCATTGTTGTCTGGTTTTATCGCTAGCCTCAATCATGTGCCTGCTGTTACTTCTGCATTATCTGTAATTTCTTTCTGTAAAGTGCCTTGACTTGTGAAAGGCTCTACATCAAAATAAATTGAAACTGAAATTATTATCATATATGAAAGCAAAAATGAAAAGTACACATTAAAAAACAAAACTTTTAAAAATAAAACAAGTTAGCAAAAACTCTAAATTAAAAAGATAACTTTTGACACAAACAAATACGTTATCATTTCATGATAAAAAAAAATCCATCATGCCTCATAAAAATCTATGTTTTCAGATGCAAAATGTTAATTGGCTTGAGCATGTCAGTGTTGTGGTTAACAATTCTAACTTTCTCAGGTTCCTAGTCCTCAATGCTCACACTGGGATTAAAAAAAAGTGAAGCAGCTTGGTAGAAAACAGCATTAAAAACATGTATTGTGCTGATTCACACTCACTCCTGTATTTTTCAATGGGAACTGGAATGTAGCATTGCAGTACTTGTCCTTGCACTAAAACAAAAACTAAATAAACTAAATAAACACTAAAACTAATGGAAATTTCTAAGCCATAATAGCCCTGGTGTGCACCCAGGTCTGATCTCAGATGCTCAGATGCAAGAGAGAATGGTGCAAACACTTACATAGGTAGCCTCAACACTGGCCAAAATCTCTAACACACTTAAAGAAATTTATAGAAATTAATCAAAAGAAGATAAATATATGCATTGAAATTGATTTCATTTATTATTTGAGTGATGCATTTCTTTCCTGAGCTTAATTGTAAGATATAAATACACTGTAAAAGTCCAATTAATTTTAAAGAAACCCACAATTAATTTGCTGTTGAATTTGGACAAAATGATGTGTTTATCTTCTGGGGCTCAACAAATGAGGTGTGGTCTATTTAAAGTAAGACAGAGAGAGAGAGAGAGAGAGAGTGTGTGTGTGTGTGTGTGTGTGTGTGTGTGTGTGTGTGTGTGTGTGTGTGTGTGTGTGTGTGTGTGTGTGTGTGGTCACTGAGTAGGTCAGTCTGCACCAGTGGCCTGATGGTCTTGCCTGTGTGTCACCTGACAGCTCTAGAGCAGTGAGTGTGAGATCCACTCTGTGTTTGGGGGTTTCCTGCAGGCTCTCCCGTCAATATGCGTTTGTCTGGGGAGGATTAGTGTGGTGTTCCCTGCTTCACGGGACAGAAAGCTGTGTGTATGTGGAGAGAGTGCAGTATGGCAAGACCAGGCCTAGGCCGTGGCTATATGAGCTTCAGGTTTCCCACTGAACACACAAAGGAAATCAGCTGTGATGA
Organism: Chitala chitala; assembly: GCA_025773905.1. Lineage (NCBI taxonomy): Eukaryota > Metazoa > Chordata > Actinopteri > Osteoglossiformes > Notopteridae > Chitala > Chitala chitala. Next base: position 5,776 of record JABJVR010017707.1, on the reverse strand, counting down.
AATGTAGTAATGTGCAACCATGCAAACCAGTGGTAAAGTGAGATACCTATCAGCCTTTGTGTTGTACACCACTGTCAGGTTAGCAAATATATGCTTTCTGGATAGACATTGGTGTCCTGCTTTCATTTGTGCACAAACTGTCACATTCAGTTAGTATGAATTACCAACTTCTGTTTTCTGCTCATCCAGTCCTGAAGTTCTATTTAGTCGTATTAAAATCTACAAACTGTGCATACTCATTCTCTGTCTGTAATATATGTCCGTTTACTAATAACGTAACACTATTTTTGTAATATTTGTGGTCCATATCAGAAATCTCAATGTATAAGAAGTGCATCAGGCTTGAGAAGAAGACAATCTGTGCTATATCAATAATTAGTGGTGAGGTCAGAGGAAATGTTATGTAATGAAAAGAGATATTTTGCAGCCAGAGGGGAGACATTCCATCCTTTTCCCTGGCAACACAGAGAACTTAGTCAAGTGTCAATACCAGAAGTAGCAGGCTTCATGGCTGGCTCTGGCCTTTTAGGGGTCCTATGCAGAATCTACCTTGGGGGCCCCCCTCAAAGCAGTTCACAAATAGGTAGCTCGTCATTGACCCAAAATGCACTATTTGTATATTATTAAAAGTTGTGCAAATATTATATGTATGTTCAAATTACATTAGAAATACTAGAGAGAACTGTAAACAAGGTCCACTGATGTGTGATCTTACTCTAGTATCATACATGTTCTGTTTGTTTTTTTTTTTTTAAAGTATTACACAACCATTGTGTTTAATTAAATGTTGATGGGTCTTTGTAAGTTTAATTACCCTGGCTGTAGAAAAAAAAACTGTACATGATTTACAGACTTTGCACTTTAACAGTAAAATGGGGTAAATTCTGTCATCGTACAATATATTCTAAACATTAGATTAGGATAGTTGATAGTTGTTCATCTATAAAATTACCTGGGTAATAATTAGGATAGCATAGGATAGGATAGGACAGGATAGGATAGGATAGTGGTTATATTGTCATTTCAGCTGTATACAGTTGGTACAGTACGCAGTGAAATGAAACAACATTCCTCCAGGACACCAAGTGCTACATAAAAACAACAGAAAAGGACAACACAAGACTACTAATAGACTATAGTGGGTTCAAAAAGACATTAAGTAGTAATAACATACTACTGCTAGGCTACATAGTGCAAACAACAGAGAGAAGACAGATAGATTTCCTGCTGTTGCAGTTATGATGGATGGTGTTAGGGTCATGAGTTTTCAAACAGCACAGTGGAAAATTATTCAAAACTGAATTTGCAAATATCTTGAAAGAACTGCATATTAACTTAAAGGCACTGTTTGTTTTACTACACACATCTTTTAAAATGTATTTCTGACTGATACAACTGGTAAGGTCTGAGGACTAACAGTTTTGCTGGTTCAATTTTTCCTGCCTTTTTACAAAACTGATAAACAACATGAAATAAAAATAGGTTAAAAGGAATGAATGACATATGTAAATGTCTGTTTGGTTCTTTAATTAACCACTGTTAGCCTCGGAGGCTGTCTGTTGCTCTGTACAGATTGATGCCTTAGGGAATTGTGGTCAATATCATGCCAATGTTAAACTTGTAATTAAAAGCAGGTCAGTGTTCACAGTTGTAAAGCCATTTCCACAGCAAAGTTATTTGTTTCTGCTTCTCACAAGAAGAACCGGAGCTTCACATGCTGACTAACAGTAAGTGTGACACGGTAAATTACACTGGGCCAGCACACGCCGAGCTGATTTAAGCTGGGCAACACACTAGCTTTAGAAGTAGCAAAGCTAAAAGTTTTCTGTTTAACTTTACCAAATATATTGCTTGCAATATTTTTCAGTGAGTAGCACTGTTGTGTCACACCTCCAGGGCTGTGGGTTCAAATGTGGCTTTCCCCACTGTGTGCGAAGAGTTTTCATTTTATACCTATGCATGGGTGGGTTTCCTCTGGTTTTCCTCCCACAAGCCCGAAGGCATGAGGGTCAGGTGAATTGGGAAATCTAAAGTAAGAGTGTGTGTGTGTGTGTGTGTGTGTGTGTGTGTGTGTGTGTGTGCATTCTGTGATGAATTGCCCCCCCTAGTTTGCCTGTCCAGGGTGTACTCTGTCTTGTGCCCCAGCCTGCTTTGGAATGGTTCCAGGCCACCTGCAACCTTGCAAAGAATACGCAAATGGATGAATTAATATTTTATAGTCATAATAACTGTAAATGTCTTTATTTCTTTAGTTGTTTTTGACACATTGTGGTAAGGACACTAATTGGGGAAGGTTGCTCACACTACTGTGTATAACCCCTCAGCTGCAACAGGATCAACGTAGGGGGGCGGGAGACACTTGTTGGCCAGGTGCTAACTTAACATCACCTATGTCATCTTAAAGAAGTGAGAAATGTCAAATTGCCAACCTTCTGTACACATCTGACTCTCCCTGTAAGTCATCACATTGTCACGTCATCCACTACAATGCAAAGTCTACTACACAGAGACATTTCAAGGTTGTGAAACAGAAATGATCACATTTTCAGAAGAGCACTTTTCCAGTATGTACCATCTGAAACAGAGACAGGGCTAAAAGGGGTCTTGTTGACCCTAAAGAGCGGTGAGGTTGCTATGATCTCTTATTACGCTGGTAGCCATAGGACTTCAAACTGCAACATGCTTCCTTGGGCTGTAATTACAGGTCCATGGACGAATTGATTCAATTTAATTTCAAATTTTATAAAAAAAATTAAATTTTCACATGCAGCAAACATAACAAACCCTGGATTGTTACTAATGGGATGTACATTTTACCAGATATGTTTCTTACATCTGTAATTGGAACTCTGGTTATATGATATTACAATATCACAAAAATAATCAAACATTACTGCAAGAAAGCTGGTAATAATGACAGAACTGGGATGTCTATGTTTCCATGTAGGGTGTCAGTGTCTCTTGCTCTGGCACCCTTTAATTTTAGGTAGACCCATACAAATTTAAAATTTTATGTTTTACATTATTATGGCACTAATGTGACTCCCAAACATTCAAAATTGTCTTTGTAAAACCCTGTAATGTCCTAAACACCCAACACCCTCTAAAAGATCCTTTAGTTAGAGAAAAATTCATTCATGGTGTTATATATCATATTCAAGTTTCTTTTTACACTTACAGAATGACACTAGTAAACAAACAGCTACTGGGCACGTCAGTAAGAGACACATTGGGAGAATATGCAGACAACAGAGAGTTCCTGGGCTTGTCTGTGTATCTCACCAAACCTAGCCCTAGCACATTAATTAATGTGACTGATGCATCTCTCAAACAACTCCAGGGCTCCTAAACAAAATCAAAGTTTGTGAGCTCAGCACCAGTGTAGCTATATAAATAGTGTACAGGAAGCAATCCACATTTTGAACATTTAGTAGTGTTCCTCACAGTTACACAAGACAACACTGTTTATTACAGCTACACATATCCTTCTGCACAACGTCCAATCACATGTACATCTGAGGTCCCACAAGGTTAATATAGGGCTCAAAACTCCTGTTCAGCTAATAGGATACAGCAGATGTAAACAGCCATTGCACTTCTTCCCACAGCATGCGTAGCTGACACAGACAAATCTGTTGGGCTGCCAGCTGTGTAATTGTGTAGTGCATATCAAACGTTTAAATAATGTACATCACATCATACTGTACCTAAAAACAATCATTACAGATTTAGGCATTTTTTGTTCATTTTATTGTTATTTCAAAGGGTATTATACCTCCTATAAACAAAAGGTTTACAGCATAACACTTTGTTATAGCAACTTGTCAACAACTTTATATATTCATTCATCTTCTATACTGCTTCATCCTTTAAAGGGTCACGGGAAGCCAGGAGCCCATCCCAGGAGACACAGTGCAGGGTTCCAACCCACCACAGGGTACACACACAACAGGCAATTTGGAGACACCAATCAACCTAACCTGCATGTCTTTGTACAATGGGAGGAAACCGGAGAACACCCACCAAGCACGGGGAGAACATGCAAACGCCACACACAGGCAGGAATTGAGCCCCAGGTCTGGAGGTGCGAGGTAACAGTGCTAACTACCACACCACCGTGCCACCTCAACTTTATATATATATAATTTCTTGTAAATTTATAAATAAATAAATCTGAGAACATAAACCTCATCATTTGAAGTTCAAGCAAAAGAAAAATCTTCAGATTCTTATATACGTAATATCAATATGTAACAACAACAGCCATCAATCATCAGCAAAATTTTTGTATGAAAATTTCAAAGCATTGTAAATTTGAAACATCAAAATTCAGAGGTGAAGTTATGGCAGCTAGGACAGTGAAATGAATAAAACATCAAACTCCAAGCTTTGATAAGTGAAGCATTTTACTGCTAATGTACCGATACTCAGCGGTTTTAGGATAGCTCAAGGCAAAAAAAGATTTAACTTTTCAATGCACTTCAGTGTGATCAGCTTTGACTGCTTGCTTTTAGAGATACAGTACATGCTCGATGACACTGCAATTGTTTCTTTTTGTTGTTTAACAAAGCATCAGACAAAGTTTATTTGAGTTCCAAAGGTGATATTTCAGTTTTTAATAATGTTTTATATGCGCAAAGGAGATACATGTGTGATAAATCACAAGAAACACAACGTGGATTCAAATCCATATATTAAATTCTAATTTTGATTTTCTTTGTCACACCATACATTCCACACATAGCATGATGTGCACTGAAATGCTTTTTATGACTGTTTGTGACATAAGAGGATTTACACAAACCACTATTTACTATTACAAAGGTAAAAAAAGATATAAACACAGGTAGAAAAGTATAAATAAGCAGAAGACTAGGAATGACAATTACTTAATACTAATACCTTATTAATACTATCAAGACTAAAAATACTGACACCTTATCAATATTGCTATAAAAGACTGCACATGAGATATAACAATTGGTTGACAGCATCAGTAAGAAGTGCAGATGTGTAGCTGATGTACAATACAACACTGACAGGAATGTAGGGGAGTAGGTGTTGTTCAAACATGTCTGAGGTCCAATACCATTGTTTTCCTTGTTGAGGACTCAAATGGGTTGTGGGAAGTCGCTCCTCCTCATTCTTTCTGTGGTGGCCTTCAGGACCTGGAAGCACTTCCCTGACCACAAAAGAGAGGAGTCCATTGTTTGCATGGCTGAGGTTCTTCACTATCTTCTTGTTACTTAGCACCTTAGAGGGCAGTTGAAAATTCTTTAATCGTGTAAGGTGGTAAAGAAGCTGACAAGTGCTCATCACCAGGGTGTTAATATAACAGGACCACGAAAGGTTCTGTGTGATGTGAACACCAAGGTACTGGAAACTGTTTACTATCTCCAATACATACCATTTATTTTAATGGGGTAGTAGTTCCTCTCCTGCTTTGTGTTGAAGTCCACTATCAGCTGTTTGGAAGTTGAATTATGTCAACTGGACTTCTTGTTTCTTGATAGGAATGTTTAACTACTCATCCAAGTAGCTTCTTCAGCCTAAGCCAAAAATGGTCAGAGACCCCATATCCTACAGAGCAGTTTCAGTACTCAACTTGCTTAGATAGGCTTAGTAGCTAAACAATGACAGAGAGTCATTGGGGTGTAGATGTCCTGACTCCAGCTCCTTTTGTCCAATGCAAGAGAGTCATTAAGAGTGGCTGACCTGGTGGATGTATGAAGTGGTCTTAATCTTCCTGGAGACAGATGTGAGAGCAACATGAAAA
>JABJVR010017699.1:0-39069 GCA_025773905.1 Chitala chitala | reverse complement strand
CGCACACACGTGTACGCACCGCGCACATGCACGCACACAGCCCATGCGCACACACGTGTACGCACCGCGCACATGCAAGCACACAGCCCATGCACACACACGTGTACGCACCGCGCACATGCACGCACACAGCCCATGCACACACACGTGTACGCACCTCTCCCACATGCACTGCCTTTGAAAGTACAACGTAACATATTTGAACTAATGGATTTATGGCTGCACAAAGTCATGTTTTATCGTTGCACAGCCGTGTAGTACATCATGTTAGGGAGGGAATGAGGCTCTGAGGATCATTAAGCCATGTTGTCCCCTCATACCTTGATAGATACAGGTTCAGATATGGTCCTTGGGTCTTCTCAGTTGCTGTTTCCTTGTCTACATGCATGTGTTTCCTCCCACAGACCAAAGACACACAGTTCAAGTGAAGCAAAACCACTTGAATGGCTTGAGGTTGTACAGCTGCCCTGTGATAGATTAATACTCTGCACAGTGGTCTGACTGTATATACATGCACTTCATTTTTTGATTACATAAATACATTCTTGAAATATTACTGCACCTAGGAGCTGTAGCAAAAAAATATAAAACACATGAGATACTAATTAGTGATGATGATGATGTACAATAACTGTTTCTGCATACATAAAAGCAGTAGGTGTTGACATGTATATGTGTGTTAGCACAGAGCTGGCAGATATGTGCATGAGCCAACCACGTAAGGAATCTTGATCTTGATCTTAGGGCCCGACCTCAGGCAGCTTCTAACTGAGCAGCAGAACCAATCTTCTCAGGTAGCAGGGAACCATGTGCAGGAAGAGATTAGTAACCACAGCTTCATTCATTCATTCATTCATCCACTTAACCTGGTCAGGGTTGCAGACTATAGCTCCATGTTGTAAAAAATGCATCTATCCAATGTTCTGCCATCTTTGAAATCACTTTGGACAAACTCTATAGGTATGCCGGAGCTGCCTGGCTGTTACTGTATAACATGAGTATGCTCAAGGGGGTGGAGCAGCCTATAGACCTTGCTCAAGGGGGTGGAGCAGCCTATAGACCTTGCTCAAGGGGGTGGAGCAGCCTATAGAACTTGCTCAAGGGGGTGGAGCAGCCTATAGAACTTGGACCCCCATTTAGTTTTTTCTCCACGCTGTGGAATTTTTGGTTCCCCTCTCTTCCATTGTTGCCTGGCTTTAATTTTTGCTATAACTTCATCCATGTACAGTCTTCTTCTAACTGTAACACGCCTTGGGGGCATCTCTGTTGCGAAAGGCGCTACATAAAAATAAACTGAACTGAACTGCAGAAGAGGGCTTAATGGTGACAGTTTAAAGCTGATGGGGGAACGTCTGGTCTCCAACACAGGAGACATGCTGTGATAGATGTCCATAACAGAGGACTGAACGACACAACTAGATGTGACCCTTCTCCACCCCAGATGAACCCCCCCCTGCCATGAGTCAGGGCACTCCTGGTCTCACCCTCCCCAGACACCAGCCCCATCCATGTGGCGTACCTCATCTCCCTCAGGGCTGTCATCAGCCTGGTCCAGGTCTTTCAGTAGCTCAGCCAGCCTCTGCTTCTCAGCCTCCGTCATTAGCACCTGGCAGCCCGCGTCCCGCACCAGCTGTGCCACAGCACACCAGTGACAATTACCGCTCGCGGTCGCCACCTCTGACACCTCCACGCATTTTAACCATGCAGAAGAAAACATGCGTCGACCCACTGACGCCGGCGAACCCACCTCTATGTTCCTCTTCACAAAGTCCTGCTTTTTCGTGCCCCCGTCGAGCTCACTTTGCCTGGTCCCCGAGGACTCCGGCACCTTCCTGTGCTTGTCACCCTCTTCTTCGTTTGTCATGCTGCTGTGGTCTGCTTCAACCAGCAGCCAGAACCACATGTGGAGATGAAGAAATACAAACTACTGTGATTGGAATTATCCTGGACCCCCCCCTCTGTCCTCCTCCTTGCCCATTACCCCTCAGAAATTGGCAGAAGTACAGAATACACAAAATGGTCATTGCTGGTAATCTGGACAAAAAACTTGCACACATTTTGAATTATATAGCCACTTATATAATTTAAATATATATTTATACTATATACATTCGACCTCACCAATACTCAGTGTATGTAAGCGGAATCTCAAATGGTAAACACCAAAAAAAAATTCCACAACTTTTTTTTTTTTTTTACGTTTTTTCTTTTTCTTCTTTCTTTTGCATTGTGAATACTGGGAATACATTATACAATACAAAACAGCAATGAGAATTTCTTTTTCCTTTAAGATGTCTAATCTGACAGACAGAAAACAATTGTAGGAAAAAGTAAGGCATACTATGACAATTATGTGTAATTACGACAATTACCAACATACTGAGCGCTGGAATCATATCAAATCTAACTGTATTGCAGCAATTTAAAGCAATTTTTGGTTGGAAACAATAAATTCGTGAACAATAGCAATTTTCTTACCAAAGATGTAAAACTCTTGACTAAACGTTCTCCATTTTTTAACCTTGGAAATATACATACTCTTACTTATATAATACTACCACCTAGTGCAAGGACCTTAGAAATGCAAAACTTTAAAGTTTATTCAGATTACACTAGGTAAATGTACAATGAATTGAGCTTTGTTTAAATGCTTTTCACACACATGAAAAAATAATAAATAAATAAATAATATTGAGGGTTGAAAAACAAGCAAGTGAATTTTGTAATTATAACTGCTGTATGAAAAGGCTATCCTACCACATGCCTACAATGTATCCAGTGTTCACTGTTTATATAAAACAGCCGGTTATATATACAGAGACCAAGCAAAGTCTGAAAGAAACAAGAATTCAGATAACAATGTCAGCTCTGCTACCACAGTGAGGCAAAGCTGTAACCACTGCCGACTTGATTTCATTCCACTTATATCTCATCCCTAAGACATTCATCTTCAAACCAAAAAAATGTAATTTCACAAATCTTTCACATGTGCTGCTCCAGTGCCTCATTGCATACTTCATAGAAGAAGGCATCCCATGTTGTTCAGATTTACTCACATTTGTCCACATTCTTCATCTCTCTGCTGCATTCTCCATCCTCAAACTGAGTACCGAAGACTGGAATGAAATCCTCATCTTCGCTTGGGCAATGAGCTGGAATAGGGAAAACAATTGTGCCTGCCAGTCATCATCGGCATGGGAAAAGTAGAGTGGAGGTACAAATTCAATCTCCAGCCTCCACCACAAGAGGCTAGGCGTAAGAATGGACTCGATGAATTCTATTACCCAAGTCTGCTTCTCATCACCTCGAGAACCAGAGGAGATGGTGGACATGTTTAACAAGCAGGAACAGAAAAAAGGAACAGTACGATTCTGTGATTGGATTCCTGTGAGTAAGTCAATTTGCTTCTTAATTAACTGAGTAACAGAGCTGTATAATTGTGCCCAAGTGCCCAATTCTCATTATCCTTGACATGCACAGGCCTTAAAATATCACAGTGGTTGTGTTACACAAATTCTATGCTCATTCTGCATTTTATCATTTCAGAGCTTCCTGTCTCTTCCCGACTTTCACACCAGCACTGTGTTAAACGAAGCATCCATCCATCCATCCATTATCTTAACCGCTTATTCCTGGTGAGGGTCGCAGGGAAGCCTGGAGCCCATCCCAGGGCACATAGGGAGCAGGGCAGGGGACACCCAGGGCGGGGCGCCAACCCACCACAGGGCACACACACACTAAACGAAGCAATGATTCAATAAAAAATCCTCATACTCACCTGTGTGTGTGTATACACAGTACACTCAGCAGTGTAAATGCAACACAAAGTGTTAGCGCTATTTTGGAACATATATGGTAAAAAGTACTCTCCGTAGTTTTACATTGTAAAAAATTATTTGTTTTAGTAACAACACCAGGGATTGTATGCAGAGTTACTTCAACTGGCTGAGTGTTAATTAATTTTTACACAATTATTTACAGATTTTACTGTGTAGGCAACTCTTGTTACCGCTGCCAGCATAATTACACTTGTGTGAAAATCGATATTGCAAGACTGACTGAGGTTTTCCTTCAAGGGTGAAACCACTTTACTCACAAATGCTAGCAGAGTCTAGTGTCAAGAAAACTCTTGTGTTCTCCACCTCATCTGCAGGTTCTAACGTGTCTCTTTTCTTCAGCTCCTACAACATATTCAAAGTAGAAAAATCACAAACAGAAACATGCTAGCAGTCCAGGAAAACGTGTGTGCACACTGGGCAGCAACAGGACAGGTTCACCAGATGACTTTTACTGTGGCCCTTTTCTCTGTTTGTGACCTTTTGTGACCTTTAACAATGGCCATAGCACCTGCTGCAGCTCCTTTCCTCTTTTAATGATTTCTTTTTCTTTGGCGATCTTCTGTGCCAAGATCTTGTCCAGTCTCCTCATTTTCCTGATGGCTTCTTCAAGCGCTGCATCTTGACTTCCTTCATTGCACGTGCCAGTGTAACGGAAGTCTGTATTTCCATCTACTGAAAGGAAAGATTAATAAAGGTTTATTCCGTTTCAAATTATGTCGCCTATGTGTGTGATTTATTTTGATCAAACACTGACTGAAAAATAAAGTTAACAGCAATAAAATTTTAATTTTAAATTATTCAGGAGTGTAATATATTTAGAATTCTTTCTGTTGCATATCTGCTGGTGTGTAACTGTCTCTCTTATAATATTTAACATTACTCTTCGCATAGCTTTATTCTCTTACAAACATTTAACCAAGGGCGCTGTCATTAAATTTCTGACGTATTCCTACCTGACCCTGATGAAAAGTGTTCTAGAGGAACTGAATCGTCCTCTTCATCTGTTTCCACGTTAACCTGGTCTACTGGCGTACTCTTTAATTGCGTTTGGTCTTCAGAGTTTTCCAGTGCCACCCTTTGGCCCTGGAGAGTAATGCTTTCAGTGCTTGGGACATATGTTTTTCCCACGCATCACACACAACTGAATCACTGTTGCGAATTTATTAAGTTTATGTACTTGTGGGAAAGGCGAATAAATTAACTCGTGCATATAACACAGATCCACGATGGGACAGTGAGAAAGATACGTGAAGTATCGACTGGTGACATTTTAAAATAAATATACTATAGGCTATACACTGTGGTCGTGACACGACTCACTCGATGCTGCGTATCCTGGACCTCGGGGCTGAGGATCAGCAGTGAACGAGGGCTGTCTTGGACCCTCGGTCGTTCTTGCGGGGACGCGCTGGACACGCGGCTCCCAGCGCGTGCACGCTCGCTGGACGCTGGGCGAGATATGTCCTCCAGGCTTCCCCTGGTGATGTCCATCGAAGCCACCTTAAGCATCAACAACATTATGTCAAACTCAAAGACCTGGGAGCAGCGCACGCTGGCTGGCTGTTTGTTAAATTAAACTGTGCCTTAAATGATCTGACTCCGTTTTAGGCATTAAACCAAGTATAAGATACACGTGCCGTTTAACAATGAGTGTCAGATCTCATTACTTAAATACAAAATGTAAAAATAAAACGTAAGAATGCACCTAATTATTAATGCACCGCTTTTCTTTAGCACCACAGAGCTTTCAGCGCTTTTCTTTCAGGGATCGAGTAAGAAACCAGGGACGCCAACAAATGGTTGCTAATACAAACTCGGTCCAACTTTATTGTACCCTGTTCGTGTCGTTTCGTTTATAAACCGTGTTAGTGTTTTTCTAATTAAATATGTATATTTGTTTGGTGTGAAAATTGCAACTGTAAGTGCGTGGCTTGTAATACGCATTTTGTAATCGTCATTATTGGTGGTTAGTTTCCCAGTAGCAGATGCGACTGACAGTATGGAAACGCCACCTTTTCCCATTACTAACTGCATAAAATGAACTCGACAGCAGTTACTTTATCAGTGGAGAAATAATAAATGCAGGCGTATAATACAGCACGTGTGTGCAGTGTTGTCACAACCTCTTACCTATTGCTCTGGAATATGTCGGTTCTATATACATCAAAAATGAATTTTGATTATGACTTTAATCTGTTGCCAGTGGAAGTGAGCTTTTTTATTGAGCACATGGTTTTAAAAATTATTATTTATTTTTATAATAATCTAGTGTGGCAGATAGAGCTGGTATTACATTAAGGAATGATTACTTGAATGGGCTGAAGGGTAAATGAATGTTGTTGCCATGGTGATTTCCACTCTCCCACTAAGGCGTGTGCTCCCTCCCTCTGCCCTCTCTCTGGCTTTGTCTTTCCTACCCAAGTGTTCACCCCCCCCCCTCCCCTCCTCCAGCCTTTCCATCTTGACATTACAATCAACAGAGGACCCTTGATAGTGTTCTAATAGTCAACATTTTTCAAAAATTGCCTCTTGCTTTCAGTGACAGTATAATTACCATAATTATTCAATTTTATTCCAGGCGCTGTGCCTTGACACTGATCTGTTGATATTATTTTCACACAGACGCGGACCCGCAGGGCGTGACTGGAGGTGAGAGATCTTCAACTAAGTCATGCCTATGTATTAAAAACAATACTCAAGTCAAGTAATTACACGGACAACTGCCAAACACAGGGCCCTGGGTGGCAAATTGTGATGCATTATGATGGTTAACAAATAAAGACTTCTAAAATTTAATCTCTGTTTTGTGAATGAATAAACTTCCCAGAGAATCATAATGTTCTCGTTACATCTTGGCAAACCAACCGACATTCATTTATCTTGCTAAGGCACATCATTTATTATTCATGCTGGCCCAGGTACTCCTGCACAGCTGGCATTAAAAGTTAAGTCTTATAAACACATGTGCTGCAGAACAGATGTTGTAGGTGACCAGCTACTGGACTGTGAGACATCACATGGTTTACATCACAACTATGTAATAAACATGTTTTACTCTCAGGCGAGAAAAAGAACTGGTCTCTAAAAGTCATAGTAGGAAAAAACAGAGAATGAGACAGTTTAGTCATTTATTGTGCAGTCGTGGGTCAGATTTGTGCACAGCCTGTCAAAATTATAACCCGTGTAATCACTATCATTTTTTTATGTCCTTCCAGGAGGATTTTAGATAAACGAGACAAAGCTGCTTTGTAAAGATGTGTCAACATGCTGTCTTTTGTGTGCTAAGAACAACAGATGGGGTACTTTAGGAAGCAATTCCAGCTGAGCACATGGTCTCATTATCCCAGATCCTCCTCAGACTGCGTAGAGCTCAGCGGGTCACGGTGAACCCATGCAACCCTCTCCAGCTGTGTCCTTCCTGGAACTCACCAGCTTGGGTTGCTGTTCTTTCAGTGACTCTGCAACCCCAACGATTTTTGGAACCTTCTGGAAATTTCTCCATGCTCGGTCTTCTGCACTTCCTTTCCCACAGCTTTTCCTTTTTTAAATCTTTTAAATGTGCCAGTTGAGACAAGGTCAACAACCATACTGTCTCTCCCCCCCCCCCCTCCGTGGATTTATTATACTTCCTTGGGGAAATGGCTTTTAGCCTAAAATACATTGACAACGAAAAAGGAAAAATGAAGAATCCAATTGGCAAAAAATATATATATATATATCCTCGTTGCTAAACAGAACCTTAATTTTGTTTAATGTGAAAGGATAAATTATGCACAACGTTAACTGATAATATGATAAATTATGCAGGTCATATGACTGCACAGGCTTTCAGACATATGGGTCATAGTGCATCAGTTTTACAAGTTAAAAGCAACTAGACTTGTTGTGTAACCTGGCACATGTTTTATTATATGTGCAAAAGGCTTCATCTGTTCAGCTGAGAGGTTGAAAATGCCCTATTATTTTTAATCCTTCCGTCATGAGGTCTGGAACCCAGCACATTAAAGTCATGTTGGTCACATAAATGGACAGGTGAAATCATGCAGAACCATGGAGATTTTGTACCTGATGAGTGCTGATGTGCACACTGAAACATCAGACATTTCAAGCAGCATATTTGGCTTTGGTTCATTATAGGCGAAGGGCTTTCATTCTCAGCGTAGCCACTGAAAGAATAATGATGTGCGAACATAAGTGAAAGGACGCACGTTCATCAAAAGTGACAAAAAATGTTTTGACAGAACATTTGTAGCCTCAAATGTATATTCAAAAGACAACCGTTGTCTTTCTGGATTTTAGTAATAATATCCCCTAGAAAACCCTTTAGCAGAGAACACATAGGAAATCACCTGCTGTTTGGGTAAAAAAAATTAAATGGTGTCTTGATTTTATAAAAACCCTAACAAATACTTAACAGTCCAATGTAATATGTAATATCTGAGACGACAGTAATATGTTGTGGAACTTGAGAACAGTTTCTTTCAAACACGTTGTCTCCTTCATTTAATTCTGAATTAGAAAAAGTCCTCCCTCTGGTTATCCTTATCATCTCAGCTCCTTTAATATCCTGCAGACTAATGATGTTAAAGAGAAGAACCTCACGGACTAAGTTCCTTTTAAAACCCATGAATGTTCCATAAACCACATTAGTGGCTTTCATTCTGTGCTCTCCCTGCTTGTTGGAAGCTCATTCAGTATTTCACACAAGATGTGGAGGGGTCACTGAAGACTCAAGGCTCTGTAGTATGCCTCCCCAGGCTTTTAATTAGCCACCACCCTGCAAGGCCAAAGGGGCAAAATCCAAGTATAACACCCCATACCAGGAGAGCCTTCTGCCTCTGACCCCCCCCCCCCCTGGATAGAGCATGACTGATTTTCCATTTTAAGAGGCTGATAGTACTGTATATTATGGATAGTACAAATAACGCCTCTTCCCCCACCCAAAGAATCATGTGCAACATGACTGCAAATGGGCAGGCTGTAATCTACTGAGAGGGGCTCAAATCTAAAGCTACGGTTTGCTGTCCTGAGCACATTTCAGCTTTTTTACACGCGAAGAGGCAACAGTCACATGACCCCGAGTCACGCTAAGAGCTGAGGTGGCGTGCACCGATCAACAGAAAAAAAGGAGTCGAGATCCGACGCCAGACAGCAGCGTCTACATGCTGAGCGTCCAAGGGACGACGTGCTGCTGTAATGGAAATGGCTGAGCTGTCTGCAGCAGCCTAAACGCTAACACACAAGCACAGGGAACAAGGACATGTCAGTTAGAGGCAGCGTTAGGGGTATGTTTAACATGCCCTGAATGCATTTCAAGTTCCAGCTGTGGCCAGGAGTCTTGTGCTGTCTGCGTGTTCCTATATTCTACCATTCTGAATTCACAAGTTCAATATGAGTGTTCTTCATCAATTGCCCCAGTTTCACCCGTAGCTGGTGAAAACACTCTGGAAGTTGTGATTTTCTGCCATTTACATTTATGCCATTCGAACAGGGGTGTATAAAACTCCCTCTTACCAGAATGCCGGACCTTTCCTGCACCTCCCTAGTCTGACCCTTTTCCGTTCACGGTGTAATGTGTTTGTGTTTTAACATTTTTGGCATGGTTTAGACTCCCCAGAAACTCCCTCCCAACAAATACAAAACAATGGTAGAAAAAGAAAGTGTATTAGAAGCAGATGATACAGCCTCAGGTTGCAATTAATGACTATAATTTGTATTCGCCCCCATAATTTTCACCTTAATTTAGTTGTGTCCAATACTGAGCAGATCCTGGCATCTGAAAGACTCAACTCTCCTGCCAGGGAGCTTACAGAACCAAGGCTACGTGGCCCAAATGGGGCCTGCTGCTCTCTCTGCACATTAACATTAATAGGAGCAGCATCACCATTCACCAAGGGGGTGCTGGTACAGCGGCCAAGCAAGAACCTGCTTACGCAACCCTCCATCCCAAATAGTGCAACAACAGCTGCTATTTTATACCATTGCAAAATCAGTCACTGAGATGATCCAGGCTTAAACCTGACCCCAGGTGACCATTTTAACTGGCATGAGCCACTTGCGAACCCTGTTTGAGAGTTAATTTCTATTCTGCTTGCATTTGGCATCTACGGAATGTCAACATAGCCCTGCGGTGCTAATCGGGCGCTAACTGATCCACTTATATATGTGCGTCGGCCCAGTGGTTTCAACATTTAATTTTTCTGCTTCATGTCAATCCTCAACCAGCCTCAAGTCTCTTGCAGCATTTTATCGCCACGTTTCAGTGACATTAATTTCCAACCGTTGTGCTGTCCTCAAAGGTTACATTACTTGGTGAACAAAGAGCGCTGTGCCTGAATTCTGTGAGAATGGTATTAAAATGCAGGATTTGCCAGAAGCCGAAATTCCTTCCAAGTAGGAACCATGGAAAGAAATTAATTTCAATGAGCTTTCTTTAAACTAAAAAAGCCTCATAAAATCACTAGTTTACTAGGGCTGTGGTGGGTCTCCTGGGTGTAATAATAGTCCCACATCTGAGCTGGCTATTTGTAATTCTGGCGTATGTAATGCATTTGTCAAAAATGGCTCCGCAGAGAAAAGTAAGGTGCACTTGTGGGTCAGTAAAGTACTCAAAAGAAAAATTACTATCCCAATTACAATCCTGCTTCCACAAACCCCTATGGGAAGCACTGAGGTCAGACGGTGTTCCAAACAATTGTAAAGTTTCCAAATGAATACTTTGTCAGGGGTCTGAACAGTTGAGCACCTGCCCATTGGCCACAGTGCAAGTGCTGATGCTTGTTTGTGAAAACCACTAATTTACTGTTAAGAAGGCAACGCTAGGCTGAAGGTAGTAACAGCAACAGTAACAGACTGTCATGTGCTACAAGGCAATACTCAACAATAATACAGTAAGAGATGTGAAAGGACCCCTGTTTCCTGTTAAAGCTTTTGTTTTGGAAAGCACGTGCGCCTAAAGAAGGATAAAATCAGTTTATCCATTCAGCTCTTTTTGACCTCTCACATGGACCTTTACTTTGTAAAATTAGCAAAATCTGGAAAACATCTATAGATAAGGTCTTAAAAAAATAGGCCTCAAATTTCAGTGCTTCACAGTAAATTCCTTGTTAAGTTAATGACAGATAATTCACAACGTATTTTCCTCCTTGACCATAGGTAAGAGCCACCATGGTATCAGATGGTACAGCCTGCCAGTAGGCAGCACACTTTCTGATGGAGAACATGTCATGTTGACTTCCTAAATTGAAATCAGGTTGGACAGAGAAAGACTGCTGAAGCTGAGCTGTCAGGGGAAATTCCATACAGCACACAGAATAATAAAGTTTCTATCAAGGCAGAATGAGGAAATGCTCATCACATCATTCAAAACAATCATCTCTGAATTCAGGTATTCAGGTGGGCCAGAATAGTGGAAGAGCCAGAAGATCAGGACTGACTCACCACACACACACACACACACACACACACACACACACACACACACACACACACACACACAGGTGTACACTATGGGGGACACATCATGCCCTGTCTGTTCAAAATTGTTGCCAGTGACAAGCAAAACCGTTAAGGCATCTTTCGGCCATGATGAGACCCCAACCATGTGCTGACGCAGCTTCCTAACACAGCTGCACGTGAGGAGACTGGTTAATTGCCAGAAAGCCAGCTGTCTCTTCCCTTCCCCCTCACACACCAAAAACAGCTGCTGACGTCACTGTCACAGATGAAAAGGAATCTTGTTTGGCATAAGGTGAGAACCGAGTCCAGGTCACAATGACCTGGCATCTAGTCAGTCACTAGGCTGACAAAATTGGACTAAGAAGACGTGTGTTCTGGCCACTTCTAAAACACAAATTAGTCACACGGGATATGGACGGTAGTTCATTGCTGTTACTGAGAGACACGTGTAAAATCTGCTCTGAGCAGTGGATTATCATCAAAACAGCCAGGCAAACCAGCTCATAGCCAGAACAGCCAGGACTAAGCAGAGAATCCCCTGCTCCAACACCTTTTGGTCCCCACCGATTACAGTAAAGAATAAGGCCAGAGAAACTCATTATGCTCTGCTGAGGTCAAGTATGACCAGAAACAGCAGCCAAAAGAGCCCAAACCAAATGCTCATGCAGGAGAAACACAGGGAACACACTGACCGGCCATAAACCTGTTTGACAAGTAACGCTGTTGGCAACAGTCTGCTTTTTTTTTCCCCTTGGGACAACAGAACATTACTGGTGCCATAGATCAAGCTATCGCCGTGGAGCTTTATAGAGCACAGCAAGTAAATAAAGCAAGCAGGCCACTCCCTGAAACGACAGGGCTTAGCAAATGGACACAGAGCTGTAAGCACGTCGGTCTGGCTTAAAGGTTCACAAATGAAGACAACAAGGGCTCTAGATTGTTCTGCTGTAGCTGGTCATCTGTTTAGAAGAGAATAAAGGAGATTAAATTGTAGTCTTCATGCTGCAGAGCTTACCGTTTCAGATGTGGCAACCCACTTATCATAACATCGGTGG
The DNA here is from genome assembly GCA_025773905.1 of Chitala chitala. Taxonomy (NCBI): domain Eukaryota; kingdom Metazoa; phylum Chordata; class Actinopteri; order Osteoglossiformes; family Notopteridae; genus Chitala; species Chitala chitala. The sequence goes on along the minus strand of JABJVR010017699.1, from coordinate 26,717 downwards.
TGTGTATTTTACTGTGTTTGACATCACAGCAGCTGTTTGTTCACTGCTTTAAATAGAGAGCAGGAGTTAAATGAAATTTAAGATAAATGAAATGCAGAAACAGCAAGCACTATGCTCAAAGCGGACCCTTATCAATACGGATCGCTGCCATTCACAGCTCCATATGTATTGGTGAATGACACTTTTTTCAGGGCTACGCACTCATCCTAATGTGTTTTCACTTTGCAAAATCAAATACTGTAGCTTTTTCTGAAATTCTTAAGGGCTTTTCAATTTAAGTATTAAGTGATTCTGTACTTGTGACTTTGTCATTATTTTAAAAAAAGGTTGAATAACTGACTACACTCATTGCTCTTCCACAAGGATAACACGTCATGTTGCTTTTTGCTAGGAAATTAATATCATGTTAACTAAGACCATTTGCAAAGCATGGTTAAGCAGAAATTAAAAGTGCAGGTTGTACAACGTTATTGTAATGTTTGTATCTCATCTCTTTGCTTGTAGACTTTTTTGTTTGTTCCCTATAATGTTGCACATTTCCTGTACCTGGCATTGTCATAAAATCCCCAGTGGACACTTCAACATTACCAACATTATTCTTTGTCTCTTCAATTCACTAGGGCTTTGTGGGAAATAAAAATCTAAATGGGGAACAAAATGCAGAGCATGCAAATATTTTACTGTCTGTGTACAGTTTACATGGGGTAAAATGTCTCCTTGCGTGTGAAATTAAAATTTGACAAAAGAAAATCAAGACCAGGCTAAAAAATTTGGGTGCAATGGTCTTTTTCTCTTGACCAAGAATGTGAGACAAATATTAAAGTCACACATGAAACAGCAACATCAGGACAATTAATTGGTTCAGTGCCTTTTTATAGACAATTTTGTAAATCACATGACACTGTATAGTGTTTATATGATGTACAATTATATGGCCAAAAGTTTATTCCTATATCAAAAACAACAGGTTGCTAGGGCTCTGTAGTTTGCATTGAATGTCAAATGCACCATTTTTACTGGACACATAGTCACTCTACATGCACACACACACGTACACACACAAAGTACAGGTTTTGTTAACATAAACTCGTTTATTAAGTAGGTGTATATCATAGGGCTACCTGTAAACAAATACTATTTATAATCAAATTAGCACAGTTATGTCATTTCAGTTTCTGCTCTTGATATTCAAATTTTCATAACTTCCCTCTTCTGGTTCTTAAATTTTTAATGTTCCTTGACCAGACTTAATTTCCATGTTCTCATCTCAGCAATAGGAAATGGAATCACTCTCAGCTGCATTTTCTTACACAATTTTATCAATAAGCCTTAAGAGCAGCTGCACTTACAGAACAGCTGCTTTTGCTGAACAGCTGCACTTATAGAACAGCTGCTGTAGATGAACAGCTGAACTTATAGAACAGCTGCTTTTGCTGAACAGCAGCACTTACAGAACAGCTGCTTTTACTGAACAGCTGCACTTACAGAACAGCTGCACTTACTTGCTGAACAGTAAAAATTTCTTGCTGAACAGCCTTTATTCCCTCTATGCCCTCATCTCACTTTGATTCGTGTATAAAATGCTGCCCACATCCTTCGGAGAAGCTGTGGGACTTATGCATATGTATGTGGCAGACGCGTACTTTAAATCCCTCTTATGAACACTAATGCTTAATCTCAATAAGAGCGGTTAAAAGTCCACCTCTTTGCACTTATCCTTCCAGCACTTACAATTATAATTAATCAGAAACTGTGAACCAAGTGTCAAGCGGACCCTCTTAATGGAAACATAAGTCATGTTCCACATCCACTCAAAATGCCCAGAACCTTGGGCTTTTCTTCTTGTGTGTTCTAATGACCCTTCACACACTCCACAATACTAGCTGTGCTTCAGACACACCTGGGGCTGTGGTTCACAACACAAAGTTTTGGTTCTCCACACAGATGGATATTTTCACACTTCACGAGTTATTGCTGTCACCGTCTCTGTTGCCGTGCCGACAACAATGCAAAGCATTTTGCTTTCAGTTGCTTTTGGCTCAAGTAGCTAAGGTCAAATCACAGTGTAATCTGTGCTGGTCTTCATGAAGAGTTGCGTGAGGATGAATGCTATTTTTCTACACAGCTGTAGAACCTCAATGTGTCCTGGTTACACCAGAATATGTGAAAGTGTAGGAGAAAGATGGGCAGCCTTGGCCCAGTCTGGCCTCAAAGGTCCACTTTGGGGAAAACACTCACTTTATTGTTTCTGCTTATACGACGCTCTGTCGTTCGGATTCTAGGCTGTTTTGTCTGAATGAGCTCCTCGGGCGTGTTGCCAAGTGGGGGGAGAAGCCTCTTCTTGCTGTTCCGGGTCTCTGAGAGCCACTGAGGGGGCAGCTCAAAAGGCCCATAGCCAAACTGAGTGGAGTATTTGGCAGCCCCCTCCTCTGGGTCTGAGGGCGTGGCTGGAGCCACCTGGGAAGAGGACTCTGCACAGCTGTGGAGGGGAGAGCACCTGGGGGCAGCCACACTGGACGGCACGGCTGTCCCAGCCCCCTGATGTGGCGCAGCCTCTGTCTCCCCCCGGGGCAGAGCGCCCCCGGAGCCCACAGAGCGCGTGTCATTCCCATCCTCTTCCTCAGCCATGCAGAAGATCTGTTGCTGTCCAATGTTGAACATCTCCAGGAGCTGGCTGCCTGTGTGGGCGCCCGGCTCGCCTGCGACCTCCGCCAGGCCCTCGGAGCGCACGGCGTTGCGGCGACTGCAGCGGCGCTGGAGTCGTCCTAACGAGCCCAGCAGGCCACGGCGCACTGAGCCGTTGACGGTGAGGAAGAATAGCGGGTTGGCGAGGAGCGACACCTTGGGCAGCCACACGGCGGTGAGCAGCAGGGACACTGACACCTCAGAGATGCCCAAGAGGGAGCGGTAAACCACCAGCGCGGCGTAGGGCACGCTGCACGCCATGAAGGTCAGCACCATGGAGAGCAGCATGGCGTGCAGCTCTGCTTCGCGCTGCGACACGTAGGGGATGGAGATGCTGTTCTGCGGCGTGCGCAGCGCCGCAATGATCACCTTCTTCTTTTGGCTTGCACTCAGCGCCCGTCGGATGAGCGCCATGAAGAAGAAGACCACGGCCAGTGGAGCAATGACCGTGCTCACGTTGTACGCCACCACATACACCAGGTGGCCCAGTGGGCTGCTCTGGGTGTCTGAGCACAACGCCGTGGCATACACGTCCGTCACGTTGGCCACGGCAAACACCGGCACGCTGGCCACCACAGCGTGGAGCCACATGTAGATAACCAGATCCCGGGACTTGGCGTCCGAGATCTTCCTCTCCAGAGGGTACAAAACTGAGTAGTACCTGGTGTGGCAGAAAACAAATGAAGAACATCAGTTAAAACTGCCACAATAGAAAATGTTGAGGCTCAAAGGCAGTACACAGCATGGTCAAAACTAAAGCGAGTGTGTATGTGTGTGTGTGTGTGTGGGTGGGTGGGGGGAGGGTGATCAATGCGTGTGCCAAAGGTACAGGACTATTGACTGCAACCCAGTGTGCTTCTGATGCGGATTCAGGCAGCAGTCAAGATATAAACACAGAAAACACATCATTAAGCATTATAGCATTAAAGACAGAACCTTTACATTGCGCAATAAAATACAGAACATTTTCCCTGCCTGATTTCCTACAGGCTTTCGTTAGATGTCCCCTGGCAGCTCTGTTGCCTTGGAAAGCTGTCACCTTAAAGCATCTGTCAATCAGGTGAACCGTGATGCATGTCGTGCCTCTGTGGTAGCGTTAGGCACATCAGTGTGTGTCATAAATCTGGACCCTCACATCTTATGCATCATTCATGAGGCAGGAAAGAGGAACCAGAGGCGCCTTCTGTAATGTGATGTAGTTCCTCTCCTTTCATGACCAACAACCACTCCCTTCCCCCTCCAGCGACAGTCTTCATCAGGCAATCATCTGCCCCAACCTCAGACCTTACGCCAGCCACCGTGCCACAACCGCATCCTGTACATGAGCAGCCGGTCGTGCGGCTTACAGGATCCCGCAAAACTAAGAGGGAAAGGCAGAGCTGTCCTCCCCAGTGCTGCAAACACTAAATCCACTATATAACTGCAAAAGGGGCTTTATGGCATGTTACGACACCAGAGGTCAGCAGACTAGAGCCCTGCAGCTGGATGCATGGATTTAATCAACACAAGAGACAAACACATCAGTGAGCTGCTGAATAGCAGGGGCTCTATTCTGGATGTGAGGAGGGCTCTAGGCCAAAGGCGTTAAGGTGCACAAACACATTACTTAGTATGTGACATCAACCCTGATCCCATTCTTCACCACTAACAAGAGCGACAGTTTCGGTCACCCCTCCTCTTACTGCCTGCTGTTAAACTTCCAAAGATCCCCCAGTTAACACCATATCACTGAGATAGGAGGTTCTGGGAGGTTCATGTTAAAGGGCTCTATTTACAACCCCAGGGAAAGAGGGCAAAAAAAGAAGCAAAAAAAAAAACCACGTGACGGAAAGTTGCAGAGGCAGCGGGTGAAAAAATATTTTTGGTACATGCGATCGACTTCGCATTGACATTTTTTTTTTTTTTTTTAAACATTGCACGTCTATAGAAATGATTTACAGGCACTGCTTATGAACAGGAGATGCTGCAGGCTAATTCCATAACTAATTCATCATTTCAGCTGTGCTTGCAAATGCCTTGAATAAAAAACAAGCACAATCACGTGAAAACACTCACGTTATCCTTTTTTTCGCTGCATTGGACACGAATTATAAGCACTGGATAATTACAGCCGAGGACCCTCCATTATAGAAGTGTAGCTGTATAAAAAGCCATTTTGTTGTGTACAAAATTTATGCATGCATCCCAGAATCATATTAGTGACTTGCCCCCTAATTCCCACTGTCCAGAGGTCCTGAACAACCCCCCTACAAAAAAAGCATGCAAAATAAATACTACTAAGTACCCCTTATGTAAAATTTTGAAGAGACTGAAATTAACTATACAACCAACAGAAACACAAAGCCACCATATTCTATCATGACAGCTGCCAGGAGAGAAAATCTTAACTAGTCTCAAACTAGTTCTTCTCTAGAAACATTAAGGACCACCCTGTTTTTTGCTTTGAGTCTCGTTGCTACAATGGATCAAAGAACACAATCCAAGCCCAATCATAACACAGAAAAACTCATGGGTGGAGACACTAAGATAATGGTCGGTGTACATTAGTACAACAAATCTTCCTGGTCTTTAGATTTAATACTCTCCAGCTTATGTGAACCTTCCACCAGTGTGTCGATCATACCTGTCAAGGGCGATAGCCGTGAAGCTCAGGACGTTGACCGAGCAGAAGAGTTTATGAAAGAACTTGAGGACCTTGCAGAAAAGCAGGGTGTGGAGCCACCAACAGCAGGGGGCGCTGCCGCTCAGCGCAATGTCAAAGGGCACACACACCAGGCTGGCGCAGATGCCTGAGCACGCCAGGTTCTTGATGAAGCGGTTGGTGACTGACTTGAAGGCGGTGGTTCGGCAGGTGGACCAGAGCACAGCAGAGTTACCTGTACAGAACAGGAGAACATAGAAGGTGCAGCTCAACGCTTCAGAATGTTTTAAATGCCAGCAATCGGAAGCTTGGATGAAAGCAAAGCAAGTGACCCAAAGTCAACCACTGGGATTCAGCCATCATTCAGCCACTCACGCCAAGCACGGTTTGACTAACATGTATTTGCATATTCATACAAGCACAGCCAATTAAAGTCAAGCTGAATTAAAGTTAACACATTCAGAGCTGGAAGTCTCCAGGTGGCAACAGTACTAGAAATCCCAAGGGGGAGCAACTGAGTCACACTGACATCTGTGTAAGATTTATGTGAGTAGCAAGTACACTACATATTTCACCAGAAAGTGCAATTCCACAGGCCATCAAATTAGCAAGCTCCAAGCAGAGGAGATAGACTCTGTTGACCAAGTCACCCATCTGCATAAAAATATGTCCCATAACCACCATGTTATTTATAGACATGTGTCTGCTTGCCAGAATAAACAGTTACAGAGGCTATATTAGGACGCATTTAGAAAATAAGTTAGCCCTGATCAAATAAATTCACTGGAGTCCCTGCAGACTTGAACAGCATCCTTTTTAGTCATGGGAAGCAAGAAAGAAAGCTATTCAATTTTCCATTTGTCAATAGGTACAAGGACAAGAGAAATAATTGCAATAAAAGAAAAAAAACCTCAAAACATAGAGTCTAGCTAAAATATACAGAAACAACACATAAATTAAATCACAACTAAACTATAAGACATTCAGATGTTCTTTCCATCCATCCATCCATCCATCCATCCATTAACAAGCCACTTATCAGTTGAAAAACAGCTAAAGTAGATTTTGCCTTTAGCCAACAAGCTGCTGTTTACTTTTTCTTCACATGTTATCAGGGTGGTTCACTGCAAGCATAATGTTTGTATTAATGAAACAGAACCAACATAACCGAGTAAGCAATTTCCCCATATCTCAGTACAGGTCTTCTTGAGGAAAAAAAAGGACTTGAAATAAAAGTTCTCTTCTACTTTTTGTCTGGAACTGGGAGGCAAATTAAAAACCTGTATTTCGTTCACATTTGGCTCAACATACCAGGTTCAGTTCAGAAGTAGTTGGCTTTGTTTATTTAACATTCGACATTAGATGGTGTCTCTTGAAATTATTCAGAATGAATTGGGTGAGGATCAGCCATTTTTGTCAGATTGCTGTTGCTGCCTAATTGCATAACCAACAGAATCGGCCTAAAAACTACATAAACCCTTTTTAAGAAGCTCTGGGCAAACTACATTTTGTGATTTTGGAAGGTTCCAAAGCGTTCTGACACACAACAGAAAGCATTTCCTGTGATCGCAGGGACTTTACATGGTTACATTATCTCACCCCAAAATCTTTTTGAGTCTTATGTGCATACTGATATATTGAAATGACTGTCACAAGTATAGTTAAGGACTAAAATGAACATGTCATTCCCTATTCGAGCAACTGTGAGCAGACTATAGGTCAATTAAATAAACAAGAATCCTGACATAAAGAAAAGTAACGCAGGAATTAGTCGTGGGAATTTAAGGGTGGTGGATATGGTGGCTCAGTGGTTCGAACTGTTGCCTAACACCTCTGGGGTTGGGGGGGGGTCATAATCCCAGCTGCACCATGTGAGTGGAGCTAGTGTGTTTTCCCTGTACTTTGGGAGTTTCCCCCCTCAGTCCAAAAACATGCGATTAAGGATGCTTGGCATTGCCTGTAGTGTGTGTGTGTGTGTGTGATTGTGCCCTGTAATGGGTTGGCACCCCATCCAGGGCATCCCCTGCCATACGCCCTAAACTCCAGGGATAGGCTCCAGGCTCTTCAGTGACCTATATAGAATAAGCAGTACAAAAATGGATGGATGTGGCTATAGGGTCCATGTGCTCTTCCTGTCTGATGCTAGGTCTGAAGCTTTTGAGGAATAGACACTTAAAGCAAATGCCTGAGCTGAAGTATCTTAACGGGTTTCTGCAGGTTTCCCTGAGGGATCATCAAACTCCCCAGCCCAACCTATGAAGAGCACCACATGCATGTATTTAGCGAAGAAGACAGACAGACTGGGTGTGTTTGCAGAGCCTTCCACACAACGCACCCATTAAAACTGCACAGACCTCTCACTCTCCAGCATGACTGTTTAATCAACACGGGCAGAGACAATAGAGGTGCTTGGTAACCATGTTGGTCCTCCTGGTACTGCGCATGCCATTAATCAGCAAGCACACAAAGCGGCCAGGTATTGCCAAGCAGTGATGTCAGGACTTACTGTAGTGGTCCCAAAGGCCCCTGGGTACACATCTCTGGACCCTCTCCCAACCCACCCCATATGTAAACATGGACACAGTCACCACATCTATCAAAAATAAACATCAGGAAAAAAAACTGTCATAAGGACAATATTCCATAAAGTCCCTTTGCCTGACAGCTCTGGTGTTCACATCACAGTATAACTGTCGAGGACCCTGCTGTTCAGATCATGCTGTTACTGTCAAGAGCCTTGGTGTTCAGCTACCTAATGCGGAGTGTGGTTTGAGTCTTTGTGAGGCCTCTGGCAGTCTGAGGCCACTGGCAGGAAATTGTAGGATGTGTTCATGTAGCTGGCAAGAACATTGTAATGAAAATTTATTTATATACATACTGATTAGCCATAACATAATGACGTAATGACCATGGACAGGGGTGAAGTGAATAACATTGATTATCTCATTACAATGGTACCTGGAAGTGACTGAGTGGGATATATTGGGCAAGTGAACATTTTGTCCATTTTGTCCCTGAAGCTGATTTGTTGAAAGCAGAAAAAATGGGCAAGCGTAAGGATCTGAGTGACTTTAACAAAGGCTTTTTTTGTTTTGCAGTAGCTCTTACCCATTCGTCTAGCCATCAAATTGTGATGGCGAGATGACTGGGTAAGAGCAACTCCAAAACTGCAGATCTTGTGGGATGTTCCCAATCTGTAGTAGTCAGGACCTACCAAAAGTGGTCCAAGAATGGAAAACCGGTGAACCAGGCGTCAGGGTCATGGGCGGCCAAGGCTCAATGATGCACATGGGGAGCGAAGGCTAAATCCAATCCAACAGAAGAACTACTGTAGCTCATATCGCTGAAAAAGCTAATGCAGGTTCCAACAGAAAGGTGTCCGAACTCACAGAGCATCACAGTTTGTTGCTTATGGGGCTGCGTAGCTGTAGACTGGTCAAGGTGCCCATGCTGACCTGTGACCATTGCCAGAAGCGCCTAAAATGGGCATATGACCTTCAGAACTGGACCAATGGAAGTATATAGTCTGGTCTGATGAATGACATATTCACATGTATAATGCCCGGTGTGTGTGTGTGTGTGTGTGTGTGTGTGTCGCTTACCTAGGGAAGACATGGCACTAGGATGTACTGTGTGAAGAAGGCAAGTCGGCAGAGGCGGTGTGATGTTTTCAACAATGTTCTGGTGGGAAACCTTGGGTCCTGCCATTCATGTTTTGACATGTATCACCTTCCTAAACATTGTTGCTGTCCAAGTAGACCCCTTCATGAAAACGATATTCCCTGATGGCCTCTTTCAGCAAGATAATGCACCAAAATGGCTCAGGAACGGTTCAGCAACACACTGTGGGATGTGCTGGAAAAACAAGTCAGATCCATGTAGGCCCCACCTTGGCCCCCACAGGATTTAAAGGATCTGCTACTGATGGCATGGTGTCAGATACCACAGCACACCTTCAGAGGTCTAGTGGAGTCCATGCCTCTACGGGTCAGGGCTGTTTTGGTGGCAAAAGAGGGACGTATTCAACATTAAGCATATTGGTCATAATGTTGTGGCTGATCAGTGTATTTATGTGTGTGTGTTTAAAAATTATGTTTGTATAAGTAATAATTTAATAAATTCATCTTGGGTTGAGACAGGCCAAACACTGACAACCAGATAAACTGCACAAGCCTCAACGAGTGGTCCTGGCTTAAGAAAAGATGTTCCTCTGTGCGTTTAGTGTTGTTACATCTTAAAAAGAATGGTACCGTTTAACAATATAACACAGTTCCATAAGACAAACATAGATGCCCGTAATTCAGACCAACATGTAAGTTCTCTTACCTAACAGAGACCCAACGAAGATGAAGACTTGGATAGCTGTGGCAAAGTCTCTATAGGTTCGTTCCTGGCCGTACCGCTGCTTGTACAGAAGAAGGGTCTCCCCCGCGCTCCCGTTGTCCCACCGCGCCAGCTGCGCGGACCCGTTATGCGCGCTCACGACGTCGGCCGGGGTGGAAACGGCGCTGCTGTTTCGTGAGATCGAAGCCCAGCTGCTGACGCTGCTTGCCTCCATTGCAACGGAGTTTCTCTTACAACTTACATTTCAATCACACGAGTATCTCTAGAGGTTTACATGCCAAAAAATCTAACACCCCTATTAGCAACTGCTGAAGACATCACACCTTTTTTTTTTTTATAAAACTTGTGTTCATTGTAGCGTGTAAGAAGCAAATGATTGTTTGTCACATTCATGTTTCATCAGCGGCGATGAAAGAAACCGTTGCTCCATTATTTTATCCATGCATAGTTTATCATGGTTGTTCAACCATATGAACACATCACAAACTTATCTAATGTGGTAATTCTCGCTGGTAATACAAAATGACACGGCGTTTTAAATTAACGGGATTTCTTCTCGTTCTTCACTCTTCTGCTGCGTGTTCCCTTTTGCACTCAACCCCTTGGGGTACTATCACTTTTCTGTAACTCGCCAGCAAATACTGATGTTAGGCACTTCGCTGTGAAAAAGACGGGGTTTTCTGTCCTTACAGATTTTCCCCTTCTCAGTGAAGGCGTCCCCGACTGCATCTTGAGCGATTCTCAAATCATGCCTGCGCTGTGGGAGTAAAAAAAACATCAACACATCACATCTTGCTTTTTGCGGCTGTCTCACTTGATCGATATAATTGAAAGCGTTTCTCACTGCAGGCTGGCCCTGCGACTGAATACAATAATGATGCTCACTATTCGGAGACGAGGCGAAATAACAACAGTGAAACTGTTAATCACGTTGTAAATGTAACTGAAGGGGGCAGACAAAGGAAACGCCACGCGATCCCAACAATATCCTTTAATTTGCAATATTACGGGCTTCAAAATAAAAACACAGATCAATGCTGCCTAAACAAATCAGACGCCTGTAAACGCAGATCATTTCCGTACATACGTTAAACCAGGCGAATCTAATTTTTAATGTAAAATAAAATACGTAAACGGAATAATGTAGACTCGTTAATTGTCTACGTAAACTGTGATAAACTGTTTTTAATTCTATTAAATGTACCGGTTTCTATGTGGACATAAGAGATGCACGTACTTACCGCGACCTGATCCGCGGGTAACCCCAGATGACCACAAGCACCAGTAATCGACTGGTTCTCGTGAAACAGTGGCCTTTCTCTGATACACACGTCGTATAAAACTGTACTTGGTCATCACGAACGCGTCACTGCTACGGTACCCAGTCCCTCGGTGTGTGTTTTGAAATAAATAATCTGAGCTCAGTCCTCATCTCAGCGCAGCTGAGTCCCTCCTCCAAGCGCTGTAAACCGAGGGGGTACGGGAGGGGTGCGATGGGTTCAAGAGAAAACTGTGGCTTTAAGTTAAACTAAATCTGTAAGGGTGAACGGCTGCCAGTATAATTAAAAATGTCAATATACTTCACAGTTTTACAGCAGACGCAATACACGTGTACCTCACTTTCAGAAATATTCTGTTCACTGTTGTATATTATAGCATACTTTGTCGATAGTAAAATTATTTGTTAGTGAATTACAAATCGTCGTTAATTTTTAATTTATAAAATATAGCTTTTGTTTAAATGTATTGCTTGTACTAAAGTTGTTCTGTCTGAATGCAAAAACGTGCACATTCGAAAGTCACAGTAATGCAGACCGAATCCAGTTCACACAAACGTCACGAAAACAAATATTGCGCAAAGAAGAGAAATTCCTTTTAGATTACTGACAGTTTTCACCATTCAAACTGAACAGAAACACGCGTGAATTTATTCAGAAACACCTTGCAGAACATAATTCTATAAAGCCTTCCCCAGGAAACGAATTTTAAGAGGGTTACACGTGTAGTGAATTTATATTGAACAACTGTACAATTTATACGCAAATTGTATGACACCAGTAAAAATGCAAAAGCCTTTAAAGTTTAGGACGGATCCGTATATTTGTTGGGTATACGTTTAGTCTGCAAACTGGTGCAGGGAACATAATATCCCACGGTGCGATTTGCACAGCAATTGGACTATAGAGAGGCGCCGCGATAGGACAGACAAGGTAAACAATTGCCTGGGGCCCCAAGATGGGAGGGGCCCGTTGAGGGCAGTCGATTTCACAGTACATATTGCAACGACAAATCTGCAGAAATGCCCTTGAAGTATTTTGCCCAGGGCCTCTGCAGTCCGATTTACATACCTTGTCACTGGACTGCTGAAGGAACGGCAACGAAGACTTCACAGATTATACTAACCGTATTTTTAATTTTATCTGCAATAACATTTGGTAACTTAAAAAAAAAAAGTCAACAGTTTAAAAAACATGAATGTGCACGTGTTAATTGTAGGAGCTGGTATAGACACTGAACTGCTTGTGGCTACGCAGTCCCATATATAGCAGAATGGACTACACTTCATGTTATGACATTTTCCTCCTGTAACCATCATTAACATTTTCTCTCACTTGTGTCACAGTAGCTCTTCTGCTGGTTTGGCCCAGGTGGGATAGCTTTTGTTGTCCCCATGCATCAATGGACTTTGTGTGCTGTCATTAGGTACTGAGCACCGTTGACCGAGAGCACCCCACAAGCCTTGCCGATTCAAAAACTCTCCAACCCAGTTATCTGGCAATAACAATTTGGCCCTTGTCTACTTCGTTCAGTCCTTACACTAGTCCATTCCTTACATATCCGACACATCAACTTTGAGAGCCAGCTGTTGACTTACCATCTAATATGTCTCACAGATATTCACGTGCATTATTACTAGATAATCAGTGTTATTTCCTTCACTTGTGAGTGGTAAAAATGTTTTGACTCATCAGCGTCTGCACACACACATGCACACGTGCATGCATGTCATTAAGACGGAGGTTATAACATATAGTTCTCTTTTGTCCATAAAGAGATGTACTCAGTTTTTAAGACAGGTATTACCCATTAGCAAATCAGAGGCATATATCAAGGTCCTGTCCAAATAGCCTAAAGTGGTATAGATATTATATATAATAGAACCCATATACATATGTGATATTTATATCTTTTAATATAAATAGTATAACAGCAGTCCTAAAAAATCCAACAGAACAGATTAATAATAATCTCAAAATGTAGCCTCCACATAAAATGAAAAAAGTGACTTATATCACATTTATGTGTTCATCTTTATCAGTAAGGATGATGTTTATTTTCATGTCAAATGCCTGGTTTCTTTCATCAGACAAAGTAAAGATGTACAGCCAAAGCACAGCATTTCTCATAACTCTTACAATTTCTCCTGTGAGTCACACCAGGAATTACTCCTGTTTCAGTTTTCCACTAAGAATTAATTTGACAAATGACCTTGTTAAATTGAATGCTACAATTTCTACATGGATATTTTGGTTCATTATCGACCATTTCCTTTCTTCCCTGAAACAAATTTCTGAAAGATAAATACCATAAAAATAAAAAATTACTTTAACTAAGCATCAGCGCCTTAAGAGGGAAAGTTTGAGATAGATTCATTTCAGTAATAATTTGACTTTTATGCCAATATTTTACTCCCTGGAAAGGTTAATGACTTTTATCTGGAGCCCCCTGATCCCATCAGCTTAATGTGAAATGCATATGTGTACGTGTTAACAAATATATATTTCTTACACAACATAACAGTTTCTCATTTGTTTGCCTTTGTAACTACCTATAGAGCTACTGGTCAAGTATTTATCTGAACAAATGAGAAACTCAGTATTGAAAATGCACAAATGTATGTAAAACAAATATTACAAAGTGCTTTTTTAGTCCATATTTTCCATGTGTCAGAACAGGTTTGTAAACAGAAGACAGCCGGTTGCTATTGACTTACGTAACTTCCTGTACTCAACACTGACTCCCCGATGACCCACACGTCCTTTATAAAGACTAAAATTATAAACTCATGAAGGTCAGATTTATTTCCATGGGACTCATAAATAAACTCTAAATAAAAATGATAAATTATTGTCAGGATACACAAAGAACAACCTTCTAAGATTTTGTTAATAGACAAAGATGTGATAAGAAAATTATTTAAATCTCATAATGTGTTTTTTCTGCAACGGGAAGAAAGAAAATAATGTGATTTGGGTGTTTATATACCTAAAAGATTAATAGTGAATAATTATATTTCTTTAAACTACTCACTACAATATGCTTTTATGGGTCCCTGAAACAAAATATACTTAGAGAAGACAAACTGTTGTCTACGTACTTATAAATATTTTAATTTAATTTAGTATTCTAACAGTTACATCCTATTTCATTAGGTACAGCGTTCGGTTAGCCCACGTTAATGTAAATTAAAGGTTTTTTTCATTGTGCTGAATTGTGTTTATATTAGTATCTATAGAAATTATAACAATTGCAGAAAAACATTTTATGACTCTTTTCTTTGTGAAATGCTTTTAAATTGTACTTGTTTTATTTATCTTTTAAGATCCGTTTAATTTTTACATGCTTTGTATATTTTATAAAAGTCCTACACGTTGTTTTCATTACGACAGAGTTAATCAAACACTCCTGGACACCATCGATTGCCAAATTATCTTAATTCAGATCATATTCTGGAAAGCGCGTATCCACTGATTACTGCAAAATCCACCCACACCAATTAGTACAATTCGGCGAATTATATTGGTATTGTTATTACTGTTGTTGTTTCGTTATATTGTCTATGACCACAAGGTGGCAGTAGTTACCCGGCGTCAATCCGTAACTGTTGAAAAAAAAAAAAAAACAAAACTGTACAACAGGTAGTGAGTACAGTACGTACTAATCTATATTATTCCTAAGGGATATTGTTAATTGTATTATTCCTTGTATACGTTTTTATTTTAAAAATTTAACTTGTAAATTCACTAGTTATTTCCAATTTTGATCAAAGTAGAAGCTCCCTATGAAGCAGGAAAATGTATTTTTTCAAAGATTACGTAGATACGTTTTTGTCATCCTGCGTTCCGGGAAGATAAAATGCAGTATATTCCCAGCAAAGTATTGTCGGATTATTACAGACTCTTGATTTCGAAACAGTCTTTTTACTAGTCCTGTGTGAATAATATAACCTGTCCTACGCCTACAGACAGACGGCAGTCATCCTCCCTCAGCCGACACAATACTGCCAGCTGATCTGTCAAAGAAGTGCCGCGAGCCGTTACGTCGAGCACGACGCTCACCCCCCGCCCCCCCCCAGAGCTCGTGTCAGTTCCCATGGAGACGGGGCGAGAGCGAGGCAGCCGTTCGAGCTCTGCAGACGAGAGGCTGTCCGTTTCCGCCACAGCCATTTGTGTAAGAGGACGGGAGGGGAAGCGGTCGTGCTTGGTTTTTCCTTGGGAGAAAAAAACCCATCGAACCTTTACCCGGTTTTGATTTTCCCCGTTTGTCTGTCAGCTGAGGTACATGTGTTGAAAATAAGTGAGAAGAACGGGGACCCTGAAGCTGCCAGTTGAGTTGGTGAGTGGCGGAGACGCAAGGACTTTCGTGACGTTTACTTGCCGATTGCGGTCGCCGTGTTGTTCTTTTTCGTTTTCCGTTTCTCAGCCCACAGACAGGCCCGTCGCTCTCTACCCGAACTTATTCGGGACTCGCCTCAAAGCGTCATTTAGTATAAAAGTTACCCAGCTGCAAGTTTTTTGCGCTTGCGTTGTGTTGTCTTTTAAGGGAACATGCTGCGTATAACGACGACTCTACATTATCAGCACTAAGTCCTTTCTAGCAGCATCCGTTGTGTGGTTAGTAAAATCCTAAAATGTCTAACTGTTTAAGTAATTGTTTTTTCTTTTTTCTGTAAAGGGTAGTGTTGTGTTGTCTTGGACGTCCAACAGCTGTCACCTTTGTTTCCTCTTCTGCATAAAGGGCTAACCAGCTCTCGGGCTACTGGCTAGCTAACGTTAGCGGTGCTGCCTGCTTTTGTTACCCAATGTCGGAAGATCGGCTGTTTTTTTTTTTTCGTTTTGTGATTAATTTTTTACCGACAGGCTGCTGCTGTTTATCTTTCACACGTAAACTAACTTGGTAAGGTTCGCAGTCCTGGTTTTTGCATAACTAACCCACCTACATAGACGTCCGCTGTTAAATGTCCGTGGCTACGTTATGCCGGTTATCTACAAATTAGCTGCAGTTAAGTACTGTAGGTGTGCAAGACATGGACGATCCGGGCAGACTGATTTGATTCGTTTTTAATTTCCATTTGTCTGGCAGGCCAGTTCCCCCATTTCAAGATGACAAACGAGTCAACCTTTGCCCCATAACACCGCATTAGAATAAGAAAGGTAGACGTGTCAGACTGCGGAAGTCCTTTCATGTAATGTATTTAATTTCCATGTGTCTTTTGATCTTTTGAAATTAATTTAAGAAATAACATACCTGGCGATGTCTGCTTAACCGTGCATAAATTAGCTCTAACGAAACTTCCAGTTCTTTACGTACCAGGGTACATCATTATTTGTATACACTGTATAGCTTAATTATTTTTAATGTCTCTTTAAGTCATCGTCTTTACCGAGTCTGCAGCCGTCGCCCATGTAATATTTTAACTGTACCACATAAGAGGATGGTTTTGAACGGGTTTAATTTTCGCTTTTCAACGAAAGCAGTTTGCGGTTTACCTAAATTGAAAATTGTTGAAGTAATCTGGAAAGCACAGCTAGTAATTACGTACTTCTAAATATAAATGAATGTGGTGTTTGTAGTGGTTCTCCCAGCTCGATCTGACCTAACACAATTCATATCAGTCTCAGTTTTATGACTCGTGATATATTTGAACAGTTCGCAGGGATTTATGTTATACTTGCCAGTAACTGGGATGAATAAAAAAGCTGCAGAGCGACATACTAAATGCTGAACTGTTGTATATAAGGACAGTAAACGGTAAGCCAAAGCCTGCCCAGTAACACCCTGTTATACACACAAGCCTTTGCCTCTTTCATACCGTATGTGTGGCAGCACCTCAAATTACTACTCTTGAAGGTAAAACAGAGAGGGGTACCCCGTGGGGGGGGGGCTAAAACTAATGTGCCATAATGCAAGACAACAAAAGGCCTTTATTCAGAGCTTCACAGAAGCCACCATCTTACAGCGCTGCTGGGTTGGACTGAGTCCCTCTAGACATGCAGGCATTAACTTGGGCCTATCAGATAGCAATCTGTTCCTGGCTGTTCTCTTCCAAAGCATAGTTCTGCTCAGCTCCAAACTGTTTCTTCTCATTCCCTGTTCCACTTTAAGCTGTGGAAAACTGAGATACTCCCCCTCTCTAATTCTTTTTTGGCTGAAACACTGCTTTCTCAGCATCTGATTTTTCAACCTTTTTTTTTTGAGCAGTAGGGCCTGTTGATGCAGATGTTCTAAGGCACTGTCATCCCAGGGGATTGTTGCTGTGGACTGGTGCCAAGAAAGGGTTAAGTGTCTGTGACAGGGCTAGGGTGTCACATGACTCTCACCCTGGAACCATAACAAGGAAGTGTTCTGCTGCCTTTTGTGTTATTCCAGAGCTGGGTGGGGAGCCACACTGCTCCCTTTTGGCCCGTGGAACAAATCGGGAGAGGCCTTTACTGGCACCACTCTGCAGATTGCGCAGGCAGCAACCACCAAAAAAAAACGAAAGGATAAAATCCTGTAGTATGCAGGCTCTTTGTCTATCAAGCAGAGAGTGGTACCCCCTGGTATACATGGAGTTAATTCTACTGCTTGTAGTGTTTATACTGAAGGCACTAACAAAACTGTGCTGGCGTCCTTGGCACACCCATTTATGCCAAGTATGTGAAGCTCATTATCTGCTGATTGTGTTCAGGTGAATGGCAGTGAAACTGGAATTAGCAGTATGTACTGAAACCTGTGTAACTTTCTTGTGTGATATTCAGCTGTACTGTACACACTGAAATATTTCTCCTAATATTGCGTGGTTGAAGTGATACTTAACCTCATTTTACTATCTCTATCTTGCCACAACTGCTGCTTGTAATATATGCAGTTATTAAATATCTTCTTGTTTATATTGTGTAGACCCAATCAAAATTGGAATTAAAGTTAATGATGGTGTAACTGTGTTTCCTGTCAACTTCTTTCCAGTACCTGGAGCCAGATCTCAACAAGACCTTTCAGATTCATAGTGTTTACCGGATAGCTTAGTGATGGTTCAAGGAGTGGCTTGTATAGCTGCCTGTCTTGCCCAGTAAAGTCTCTGATTGGCAGATTTTAGAACCTTTTCTCAGTGCTTGACATGTGCCCCACCTTTTGCATAAGTAATGGTGAAATGACATGTAACATATTCTGTAGATGGGACCCACTGATGATTACCAGGCATTCTTTATGGTACCATTCCTCATAGCAGACAGAGATTTATTATCTGCAAGATTGTTGGTTGCTCCTGTATTTAAATGTATAACAAGTTATTTTACGAGTACTGAAGCAATACAATAGAATTTCAGTTTCTTATTTCTGAATTAAGCCAGGTGCACCTGCATCCCATTTTCTTGTAATTACTGTGTACTGTAGAAGCCCAGCAGTCATTATAGCAGAGAGTCACGGGTTATGCTTGTATGTATATCCCCGTCCTCAAGTTCTTATGTTTATGACAACTTCCTGTGTTCTTTAACAGTTGTTTTTTTTCCATGCCTTCTGAAATGCCAGTGTGACTTCCTCTATGTGACATCTCAGCAGTAACAAAACTTTGCGGTTTTGCTAATGTGACGAATAAGGCACGGGGGAAGGACGGTGCTCTGAGATGTTTGTTTTGCTGCCGCTTTGTGACTAAATACTTTTGTCTGATTAGTCAGTGGTCAGCTTTGGGTCATCTTGTAACTCTCAAGCTTAATCAACACCATAATACAGCAGTAATGGATGAGTTGTTTTTCTAGTTGTTGGCCAGATGCATAACTTAAGGGAGTCTTCAACATTCAGTAGTGCCAGAAGAGAGCATTGGAGTGTGTTTTGTCTTCGACATTTAGTCTAAGCAGGTATAGGACAGATGATGAGGAGGAAGAGAGAGAAATGAACGGAAGTAGTCAGAGACAGACATACAGTCAGTCAGTCAGACAGACTAAGGGAAATAGAGTGCCAGACAGATGGTGTTTTTATATTGGCACAGCCATAGCGTATTGTGCTCAGCTGCTTTTCCACTGCACTTTTACCTGACCCATACTATAGCATATCATGTCAGATGAGCCCTGCTCAGGATCAAGACTAAAGTGACTCCACCCTAAAGTCTGCTTGACTATTTGACAATGAAATGATTGGCTAGGATGTTTCTGTTTGTTTGCTAGACTGCAGACACTATTTTCAATTTTCTATTAAAATTGGTTTGGTTTTTTTTTTTTTTTTTGTTACAAATTCAATTCAAAATGGAAAGCATGCAAAGCTGGTGTTATAACAGTACTATTTTGAGTATGTAGGAATATTTGGTGTTAGGAGGAGTGCGAGAAGAGAGGGTTAGCAAATGTAGATGGTGCTGTTCAGTTCATTTAGCTGCCAGTCTTGTCACAAGTTAGTATACATCTCCAAATTATTAATTAATGCACAACACTGCAACAAGTAAGAGGTGTAGGCATTTTTAGCTGTTTTGGTCTAAGAAGAAAATACAACATGACTTGGAAGGGTCAGCTGGAAATAAAATGTGCCTCAGGACATATGTAATAAATAAGGACATATGAGGATGTTCTTTATGGCTAAACAAACAATCAGAACTCATTGATATAGGACAAAACAACCCTGATTATATACACTATTACATAAACAATGAACAGTAATGGAATTAACACTGCAAACTCCTCTGTGTTGAAATGCTGATGTATACAGCCGAGTCGCTGTCCATTTTTATTGCAGCTCAAGTGTAACACACAATTTCATTTTACCAAGTTAACCAACGCCTTTTTCCAAGACATACCCTGTCAGTGGAAAAGTGACCAGTACATTAAAGCTCTGCAAGTGCAACAGCTGTAACGCAGACGAAAGCTTTGTGGAGGTTTTTGCGCAATAACTTTTCCAGTGCTGACACTTTTTTCCTCCCCCTTTCAGGTTCTGCCGTAGAGGAGTCCCGTTCTGCAGCTGGGATAAAAGATGAGCGATGGAATGGTAGTGCCTGACAGAAGACCGCTGGCCCCTGCCAGTGCCATCTACAGGCTGCTGTGGTCACTGCTGCTTCTGCTGGCTGTCACCTCCACAGGACAAGGCTCAGGTAAGGCGCTCACAGAGTCAAGTCCAGCTGGACCTCTGTTTAAACCCGCAGGTTTTGGTTAGAGTGAGAAGAATGGGCCGTTTGCTCAAGCAATGCTATTGGGAAGTTCTGCCCAGTCATGGCACAAGGGCATTCCTGTCGAACCCCTGTGAATGGTCCCCTGGCAGTAAGGTTATTTTGTAATGGAATGGTGTGCTGGCTATAAAATCAGTAGGTGTGCCCTTCAAACATGGGCAGGTTGGGTACCGATGGCCTCCAAAACCTCTGGCCCTAGTGTCCTTGGGAATGGGTTTTGGCTCTGCCAGGAGTGGGCAGGCAAGAAGTACTGAGTCACAGGCCCTACATCGTGAATGGTAGCATGGAAACTGATGTGCACATGATAGGCGAAAAACAGAACCATGGTGCCTGTCACAGACCTTGCAGTGTTCTGTATCAGCAGTGTACTTGGCCTGGTGGCTATTCAGGGTTTTTATTTCAGTGATTTGAGTGTGGTTTACCTCTCAGGCTAGGGGGCCTTGCTTGCTCGTCTGCCTTTTTACCCCATAGGTCTGGCTTGACAGGAAGTGAGCACACAGTGCTTTTTAGCCGGACACGGAGGATAGGTTGGTAACAGGAAGTGTGTGTGTGTGTCCGCACGTCTATTTTTAATGCAGTGCTGTCGCTGTGTTTACTTTTAGAAGCCAGACTTGGAAGTGGCTGTGATCAGGAGCTAATTTCACTCTCCCAAAGCCTTGTTGACCCTTCCTATGTTTAGCCAGTGTTTGTTTATTTGGCAGCCCCGACGAGGTGTCCTCTCTGCAGTGCCTTTTTATCCATATCCTTTTTATAGCAAGCTAAGTCAGGGGTCCCAGCACACTACACGGGTGATGTCGTCTCGTAGAACGCAGCGTTTTAATCTTTAGCACCTTCCTACCTTTATGTGACATGACTTTGTTGTGCCTATAATAGAAATATCCAGAAGCTTTTATTTATGAAGCAGAGAAAGTGATGTTGCGTAAGATAAGCCCTGCTACAAAGTCTCGCTGCTGAATGTTTCTAAAAGCTCTGTTGCTGGCAGTTGTGGCTTCTGCACCATTTCCATGATGGCTTGCGCTGCAGGTCACATGTGTGCATGCAGCTACAGGAAACTTCATGTTCTGCCCACTTCTCCCTCCAAGGACCCTGAAAAGCAGGATATGTGGTTCTGTGTGTATTTTGCTGCAAGCAGCATGGTTTTACTTGACAGTACGAGGCGGACCGCATGGCCTTGGTGGTGTCAGGCACTGTAACACTGCTTTTGTCTCCTAACCGCCCAGCCCCTGTGCTGTAACCGCTGGACTCTGTCTTAGCGATTAGCCTCTTCATCTCCGTAACCCCTTCTCTCATTGGTGTAATGTCCCCACAGCCTTAATTATCTTTGGCTGTCCCGCAAATGAGCACCGCTCTCGCGCTGTCCAATGGCCCGGTGCGCTCTCGCGCTGTCCAATGGCCCGGTGTTATTAATCTGCTGAGCTTTACCTGTCTACATTATTACCAGTTGGCCCTTTTTGATTTGCTCTCTCCTATTGTAGCCTAATCCAGTTCACATTTCTGCAGTTAGTTGTAGGTGTTTGGTGTTTTTAAGCTCTGTTTTGGTATATTGAATAATAACAATCACCAATTTATATATACTGTATATTATGTACGTTTTTTTTTTTTTGTGTGAACAGATGTCATTCATGATATCTGTGTTGCTTTCAGTAGTTTGTGTTGGCAGTTTTTGTCGGTTCAGAGGATTGTTTTTGTGAATATAGAACAGGAACTAGGTATAAAAACAGCAGATACTCTGTACCTGGTGTTCTTGTGTTCTTAAAGAGGAAGTAGCTTTAGTTCCTAAGAATTGTTAAATGATGGCCTTCATCCAGGAGGAAATTCCTGAAGCCTGCTGTAGAAATTGCCAAGAGAGGTGTCGCAGTTTACTGGAGGTTGCGCTCAAGACGGCTTGTGCGTGTGTGAGTGTGAGAGAGCTGTCTGTCGCTGTCTGTTTCATGCCATGGTTTGATAATTTGAAGTTTGATATTTTGTAGTCATGGAATTCCACTCCTGTGTTTTTTATGCTGTTAGCCAAAAGCTGATTGACATACCCAGTCGGGATGACCTTCCGCCAGCTGTTTCTCTGCAGCTTTCGGCGAGGTGGCCAAAGTTAGGGATGAGTGTGTCTTTTATAGCACACTTGTGGTGTTTGCTCACAGAGCTGTGAACTTGTGTCTGCCAAAGAGATCACCAGAACAAAAGACACCCCCCTGAGCTTCTGACCAGCAGCTGTGGTGTAGCGCCTGCTTTCAGTGGTGTTCTCCTCACTGTGCTGTAGAACATGAATTTCACCATTGTGTTCTTAGCTTATTCTTTCTTTGTTTGATAATGGCTTTGCTGAAAGAAACATGTTTTCCAGTAGGCCCACATGTGACATTAATGAGGTGAAACGCCTTTAGAGGCAGCTTTCTTTCCATTTATAGGCAAGAGGGTGTTTCTGTGTGTGCTGGCTTAACCACAGTGGCTCCACTCACCATGCAGCTGTTAACACTGCTGCTTTTTGTGTTTTTGTGTGTGTATGTGTGTGTGTGCACGTGTGTGTGAGGGCGAGAGACAGACAGACAGACAGACAGATTTAAGGCTAACTAATTTCCTCTGACAATAACTGCATGACTCTTGGCATCATCTATGCTGCAAATCCACTGTACATACTGTATATCTCACCCCTGAGCTGTGTGGTGTGATGCTCTCTACCTAGTGGTGTGACTTTTTGTTCTTGGGAGGGCTGTGCTGGGGAAGCATCGCTAACTCAGCTCCCCTGTGCAGCCCCAGAATGCCCACGGCCCCCCAGCGTCCTGCACAGCTGGGTTAACCTGACAGAGACCAACCGGGCCATCCTCCCATTGGGCACCGTTCTGCAGTACGGCTGTGACCAGGGCTATGCCATGGACGGGCCCAGCATCATCTCGTGCACAGCATCAGGCAGCTGGTCCTCAAATCCGCCCCGCTGCGTTCGGACAGACGGTGAGGAGCTAGCAAGGCCCCCCTCCCCCCTTTCTCAAAACCATGACGTACATTAGAGCTACAAAGCCAGTGCTCCTCGGACTTTCTGACAGTGTTTTTCCAAGGTGGATTTTGTTGCCCATCAGTGAGCAGATGCTGTGAGCCTCGTGTTCGAAGCTGTGCTGTACTGCAGCTCTGTTCATACCTTAGACATTTAATTCCACTGCTTTTGGGATATTAAACCAGAGACTGAAAGGCAGTCAGTTGTGCACAGGTGTGAGCATGTGAGACCTCAGTGTTACCTGTGTGTGTGTGTGTGTGTGTGTGTGTGTGTGTGTGTGTGTGTGTGTGTGGGTGGAGCATTGTAAAGAGGCTTTTAGGTGAATTGTTTTTAAGGTGGTACTAAATGCATCTGCTTGTGAATTTGATCCTCATGGTTTCTATGGATTGCACAATGCAACATTGACACACTTTTACTGTACGATTCATTGCGTTTTCCTATATTCTGTTTGACGTAAACAGTTGAACCTGTTGTCTAGTTGTGCAATTAATATATATATATTATATATATATATATAATATATATATATTTTTTGATACATTTTTAATTGTCAGTTCAGAAAAAAGCCAAGAGTGAAAGGCATACTGAAAAATTTGATTTAAAAAAACACTCTTCTCCCCCCCAACAAAAATAAAAAAAAAAAAAAAAACAAAAAAAAAAAACAATTTCGAGGATACCTGCATTTTATTAGCTGTTATTAGGTGTTATTAGGTGTCCCCCCTGCTTACGTGTTTATTTGGTGTGCTCTCTCTCACTATGCTAACAGTATTAGCAAATCTTCACTGGGGAAAGTATTTTGTTTGACAGGGGGCCGAGGCATCATACTGAAGAAATGACAGTTACAGAGTTTTCCTTAGCTATGTTTCTCTGGTACCGAGATATTGGTTTTGTTCCATTAGTATAATGTTTTTGGTTTTGACACGAGAGAGGCTCTTGTGTAGGACTGCATTTGTGTTCACGCGTACATGTTAGCCCGTGTTGGGTTCTAACTGACGCTGTCTTGCGTGCGATTGGCAGTGTGCCGGCCGCCGTTCGAGCCCGAGAACGGGGGCTACATGTGCCACCCTTCGCCTTGTCACCGACCGACCCACGGAACCGTCATTGAGTACTTCTGCAACGAGGGCTTCACGCTGAAGGGGGACAACAAATATGTCACCTGCCAGAATGGGGAGTGGGACTCCCCCATGCAGATCAGCTGTCGCCCGGTTGTGGAGAACCAAGGTCAGTGGCCTCAGCTGTTGCATCTCCTGCGCCCCCCCCACCCCATCCAAGCAGTTCCCACCCGCAATGCCTGCTGTCTGTCCTGGGACAGTCCTGGGACAGTCCTGCTGTTGTCTTCTCTGACACATTCAGATTCTCATGGGAGTGATACTACCATGGTGAAAGTGGAGGGGTGGGGGGTATTTTTACTCTATCTGATAGTGGCAGCACCCACCCCATTCACCCCTGTCATTCTAGCGCTTTCTTCTCACTCAGCTGTCTTGTCTCGTGCGCACACACACACGCACACTCTCAGAGTGAGGCAGACCGTACATTTCTCATTGTTCTGTCTTTAACTCTCACAGGTAATAACTATGTACTACAAGCTAATGGTCTTCTGAGCTTGGAGTATTGTGTACTTTGCTTTAGAGCTGACTGTACATTGCCTCAACACTTAGTTTCAGGCATGCCGTGCATTGAAATGCTCCGTCACGTCATTTGCATTAGCTCTGCCTCTGTTGTGTATACGTTCATCCGTATTTGGTTTGTAACGGGCAGGCACGGCTGCTGCCGCTGTGCACGCGTGTGCCTATCTGTCCTGTTTGCTGCACGATGTTTCATCCGCACACACACACACACACACACACACAGAGAGAGGGAGAGAGATATCGAGATCAAAACCGTAAGTCATGTCGAGAGCTGAGAAACCATGCTTTGTGAATACTTCGCGTCTCGTTCGTACCGACACGTCTCTGACACCCGCGCTCCCCTGATGGCGGCTTGCCACATAAAGAGTGCTGTTGTCGTCAGCATTCCCGGCTTCGTTGTTGTCCATCTGCAGGAATTTTGCCACGCGCTGCGTACGTTCCCCAAACTGAGCATGCGCTTTGATCTGTGTGCGCTTGTTTTGCGAATTTCAACAAGAAGCAAGCGTGATCAGATGTGTCAGCTTTACCCAGACACTTCCATATCTCGCACGATGAAAGTCTGGGGGAGTTGTGGGAGTGTTTCTTTGTTTTTTCATTTTAGCTGTAGTGCTGAATGTTGAATGAATCCGTCTTCCTTCCTTCTTCATCTTGGCCTGAGTCCTGATCCCCTGTGTGCATTAAAGCTTGTTACATAAAGGTATGAAGGCCTAGATCTAGCCACGCCGTCATGTTGAGTCTGTTGGCAGGTGCAATATGGTCAGATGGAGGAGGATCAGCCAAGGTAGGCACGGCACTGCTCAGCCATGACGATGATGATGAGGATGATGAAGGGTTGAAGCCACTACCATCTTGAGTTTGTGCACTGAAAATGCTCCCTGAACCTTTTGTATGGTTTTAATGGGACAAAGCGAGGTGGCCATTTTGTTATTATAGGCACCAGTGTGTTTGTGAACTGGCAGGAAAAAGTTGTTCACACATAAGTTTCTCACTTAACTGGTTTTGTAAGGCATTGCGTGCAAACATGCTTCCATTTCCATGATCAGATCAGGCTTGTTGTGAGCGTACAGTTCTGACTGTGACGTTCTTTGAGTATAGGTGGCAAGGTCAGTGTTCTGGTGAACTCAAAGGTGTGAGGAAGAAGCTACAGCCTTGGTTGAGTCCGGAGAAAAGAGCATATTTCGATACCAGCAGTGTGGGAACCATGACATAAATTTTTTTGGACGGTGTTTTCAGAAAGTTGGGCGAGGCAGTTTGTAGCATGTTGGTGTTCCTGATACCGTTTATCAGCTCACATGCATGTGCACCCCCCCCCCCTCACTGCCACAGTGACTGAGATCTGTACCACAGCTGAGTGTATGAGCGGAAAGCTGTGGGGGTCACTGACAAGCCTTATTGTCATCAACATTAAGTGGGGGGGCCATTGGGTTCTGACCCTTTGTTCTGTCCAGAGCTCTATGGGGGGTATTTATGCACTACAGCTGTTTTGAAGTGGGAGGGAATCACCCTGTAAACGAAGTTGGGTGTGAGGTGGGGGTGAATGGGGTAGTGGGGTAGAGCACTACCCCATCTGCTGCTGTGAGGCATTGCCATGGGGGGCCAAAGGGACAAAGAACCCTGCTCTCCCCCTCAGGCCACAACCCCTCTTGGATTTGGACTTGCAAATGCACTGCTTTTCTTTGTAAACCGATATGAGGGGAAGGGGTGTCAGCACGGCTGTGCTGTGGATACTGAGTTAATGAGCACTCATTCCTTTGAAATGAAGACCGGTCACAGCACTTTTTGCGTGTGTGCGGGTGAGCGGGCACGCATGTATGTTTGAATGTCGTGCGGTTATGTGTTAACAAAGGCCCCACGACATGCCTATGAATAACGTATGACTAGAAGTGACATTTGATTGCCTGCCAGCCAGATGGGGCTTAATTGTACCCTGGAGTGAGTTGTGGGATTTGCTCTCTCTGGCTCTCCTCGTCGTGGGGGGGGGGGGGGGGGGGGGGGGGGGGGGGGGGGGGGGGGGGGGGGGTGGGGGGGGGG